>JAODLD010000001.1:46283844-46296902 GCA_026781065.1 Mormyrops boulengeri
AACTCCCTACGTCCGCAGGCCGTACATCCCCCTCCCAGTGATCTGTTCCATGCCCTGCTTCTTGTTACTATGCTTGGAAATCGATTCGGAGGAGTCCTGCCAAACATATGTCATGTGCTGCTGTGAATTAGTCCCCCTTGAACCGCAGGGCATTTCATTGCAGTCTCTCAAGATGGGGTTTTTCGTTTTGGTTAGAAATTTTCATCAGCTGCATTGATTGAAAACAGCTGCGGCCCTCAGTTTTATTATACGAGGATTACAATGGTCCCGTCTCAAAACCTGTCACTGTGTTTTGTTGTTCCATTTTTTTCCCTGAGATGCTCTGTCTTTTTCATAATGGAATGGTAGTCTGCCAGTGTTAAAAACCCTGTTGGCAACAAGGCAGTAAACTATACAAAACCATAAACAAGCTAATTTGCCTGAACACTTGCTTGAAACAAAAAGAAACCACTATGCTAATCTATTTTACAAGCATTCTCTTGAAATACAATTAACAGCAAAGTGACATTTCCTGAACTGAAGAATATTGGCTGAATTTATTTTTGCTAAAGCTTTCATACTGTTTAATATTGAAAATTAAGCAAAATGATTTTAAAATCTACACTGAAAGTTAAACAGAAAGGTTATAAAATTGAGTACCAGAATATACATGAATTGAAAAAGAATAGGTTTACATTGACTACATGAAAAACATGCCTTCAGATAAAATGTAGTGCCTTATATATTGCACATATCAAGTAGAGGGGCCTAACTCCTGCTATGTCACGAGCAGTACTGGGGAGTAACTAGTTATATGTAACCACATTACGTAATTAAATTACAAAATAAATGTATCTGTAATCCATTACAGTTAATTAAATTACAATTACTAATCAAAATGTTGGTGATTACTAAGGGGTTACGTCCTGATATATCTTTTTCAGTTTTATTGGCCAGTTCAAAACATATTTGTTAGAAAGGTAATCAAAATGTATCAAATGCAATAAGTTACATTATTTTGATGAAGTAATCAAAACAGTTAAATCACGTTTCTCATGGGGCATGTTATATTTCGAAAGTAACTTTCCCAACACTGGTCATGGGCTGAGGGGGGGCTGTACTGTACTGTATCTGAGGCTTAATGACCCATAATTTAGCACGATATGCTGCAGAGTAGACTGGAACTTGTAAAGTTAGACAGCCACTGGTAGTAGATAAAGCAGCATCTATCCATAGCTGTAGGGAAGCATGTCCATAATTGTCCTTTTGCCTGTGATATAGCCATCAGATTCCTGCTGTTAGCAGAAGGTAGCAGAGCCATGGCACGATTCTGAAAACCCAAACAGGATCCTTTCAAGATCCAAATGTCCAATAAATCAGAAAGAACATTGATGCGACAGCACCATTCCAAAATGTCAGTACAACAGCCCAGACATAAAACACGCCAACAGTTGGAACAGAGGAATTCCATACTGCTGATTTTATATAGCAGATGTGGTCTTGCATATGCCTTGCTGGTAGGCTTATAGTTTTTCATTAGCTGGCCAGGATACTTCAGCCAGAATTTTTAAGCCAAAAATATTTTTTCCCAAATTGTGTCCCGGTTCATCTCTCACTCCTAGTGGCTAGTTTGGCAGGACATGAATGCATTCAATTTTTCATACATGGTTGACGCCAACCCCCTATCAATTCATTTTTATTGAAATAACTTTAGTAAGATACATGTTTCCTACTCTAGCTGGGGATGTATTAATTATAACAGGACAGCAGAAGGAAGACTATGGATAAAGTGCATTTAGAATATTATTTGTTTTTGTAAATGAAATTGAGTTTAGCGGAGTGACTCTGTAGTTAGGGTTTGGATTCTGATCCCAGCTCGTGCTGGAGTTTGCCTTCTCTTCTGGTGTTCCGTTGGGTTTTCTAAATGTACTCTCCTTGTGACCTCCCAGATTCAGAAGTTACACCATTCAGACAAAATGGGTTCATTTTATTTTAATGCACATGTGTATTTATGATTGTCCTGGCATTTGGATTTTCACCTCATACTTCTGATGGCTGATTCTGCATAGTCACAAACCTAACTGGAGGACTTGAGGAATCAAGATGGGAACATCAAAAATTTCCCATTGCAGAAAAACCTAGGACTTCAAAACCTTGTAAATAATACAAATGGTGGATTGAAGTGGTACGTTTATTAAATAAAAGTACTAGTAATATTATGCTTTAGCTCATTTTTATAGAAGGCTATTCTGGTAAAAAAAAAAAAAAAAAAGCCAAATTTATTTTCCTCATTGTGCCTTTCAGTTTAATCTCTAGTCAGCATTAACTCATCTGAGTATTATAGCGATTTTCTAAATTTACAGTTATTTTCACACGGGCCCACTTAATGACACTTTTGGAATGCGGGATTCAATCTGGGCTCCATCCACCAAGGAAGACACTCTAAATTGGTGGAAAGTCCAGCTGCCAGGAGGATAATGCATTTGGGCTTATGGACTTTCTAGAAAAGTGTATGAAACCTTGATTGCTGGTTATGGTTTGGCGCTGAAGAGCCAGTTATTCCTGCATAGTATGCAAACACTCAATCACTGACCCTACGGCTTGGTAAACAAGGTGTAAATAAAAGAGCTACGATTAATAGGAGTCGTAAGTTATTTCACAAACTTGATACTTGGTCAACAAAAAACAGAGGGATCCGACTCGAACTGGCCAGCGGAACCCACAAAGACCCACAATCTGGGCATCTGTTGATGGAGCTAAAACACGCTCTGTGTAGTGGTCACCAAGAAGAAAAAGACACAGAGTGAATCCTGCAGAGCTGGAAAAAAGACAGAGCTGGTGAGAGAGGGGTACCTTTGCAGCTCCGGAATAAGCCTGAATGGTGGTATTGAATGTTGTTTTGCTGTAGAGAATTACTGGGAGCTCTGGATGGGGGCTGCTGGGATAATTCCAGACTGGAAGAAAGGCCTTCGACTGGAATAGGGCTGCCCGCTTGGGGACTTGACCAACAACGTGTGGGAAGGACTAGACGGTGAAAATGGCTCAGGAATCCCATCTGCGTTCCCATCAGAGTCACACATACAGTACACATTGGTGGTCTACAGAATAATGGAGATAGCTAGATGTTACATATTACATTTAGTTTGTCAAATTACAGGAACACTTTCAAATTTCCTCAGGTCTCATCTTTCACTGCATGTTTAATTTGACGCCACATTAGTTTTTGTTTCCACCAACGTGGTGCCGGTGCTGGACTTTTTCTCAATCCGGCACTGGCTCCACGCGAGGGCCAGAAAAAAACGGCTTCAGCATGGCACCACAGGAGAGCTGGGCTAAGAATGTGGCACCGTAACGTCAGCGGAAGCGGAACGGGCTATGGCGTCTAAACCTTCTGTATACCTGGAAAATCCATAACCGATATAGTTCGTGTAATAACGGCTGTACCGGCAGTGAAGCAACTTTCCAGCTTATTGATGGAATAAGGTTACATCGTCTTTTACTGGAGAAGAACGAAAGATCGATCTGCCGGCCAGATTTAATAATAAAGTAGGCCTATGTCTCAGGTCGAATAAATAAAATATTATGCCGTTTCAGTGGTGAAGAAATCATGAGGCGGACAGCGAAGTTCAGTTTTTAGCCAATTTCAGAATTGCTACACGAAGGGACATTGGTAAAACAGCAAGCAAAAATAATACACACAGACATTTACGGAGACCAAGTTTCGTAAAATAGCTTAAAATAGTATGGATTGTATTTGCTGAAAATAAGATATTTTATGTAAAATATTACCTTGCACTAAAACAATCATTTATATAAATGATGCAACGTTACATTGTGTTTTTTTATTCTGAGAAAAACGAAAGATCGATCTGCTGGACAGATTTAATAATAAAGTATGAATATGTCACAAATTCAATAAATAAAATTCTGTGGTGAAGAGATCAAGAGGTGGACTGCAAAGTTTAGTTTTTAGCAGACTCTTATATTGCGCAACCCTTAAAAGAACAGCGGTAAAATATTGAGAGTGGGGGGGGCGGGGGGCTATACGGAGACAAAATTGGATACAGGCAATAGAGACAAGGCGCAACGAGTAATACTCTGTAAACTTTTTTTCCGCTCTGCAAAATAAATCCAAAAAATGAAATACAGATTTAACCTTTACTTTACTTTCACTTCTGCCTACATAATATTTCTATTCCATTCTTTGTTGAAACGGGTGGAAACGCAGGCTGGTTCTCAAAAGGCACCAAGCAAGAACCAGGACAGCACAGGCAGCAGCACCGGCTCCATGCTGGTGGAAACAAGGTCATTGTGTCTGCTGAAAGTGACCCCACCCAAATGAGTAAGAAATAAGAATTTTGGGTTGGAAATGAGCAAAGTAATAGCAGTAGATCATTTTCTATACAGTAGGGTTGGGTATTGGCACAAATGCCCTGATTTGATTCCGATTCACAAATAAACTATTTGATTCAATTCAAAATCTTTTAATTTGATGAACATCTGGGTATAGCTCCTTAATAACAAAACCAACCTGCCTCATTCAGAGCACAAAAATGACTTCTGACTGAAAAGAATAGCTGAAAATAAACATTGGAAAGTCTAAAACCCGCATGCCATGTTTAAGAATGACTGTAAGTTAAACATATGTGCTACCACATAAGTTAGAATCTTTTTACTTGAAGAACATTCAAATATTGTTTAGGGCTGGGAATCAGCCCTGACTTCACAATTTGATTCACAAGTGCCTGATTGAATTCCGTTTTTGGACTCTTCAGTCTATGTTTAAGACACATTCACTGATGTGCGATCAAATCAGATATGTTGGAAAAAACAATAGGCACAGCCCTGTAGCATTAACATTGCAAAGCAATGTAATTGTTACCATTACATGACAAATAAGATAACGAAAAACAATATATAACAATCAGATGAAATTTATTGTTGTACTTCCCCATAAATACACTGAAATATTTCGTTCACACTTTTCCCTCTGCAGTTGTTGTACCCAGCCAGAAATAAATTAATTATACATGTAGACTTTTAGTCGCTTTCATTTGCGTCAGTGTTACCCACGAAGTTTGAAAAAACAGATAATTAACAATACTCTCATAACTGACAGCAGGTCACATCCAATAATATCAGTTTGCTCTTTACATACTTTGTTTTTATTTCATTTTATTTATTTTTCTTTTATATAACGTTATATTGCCTCACCCTGAGCCGTGTACTGAAAATGATTCGTGTAAGAATAAAGCCCTACTTGACTTGACTTTCTTGTGTTCCCCTGCTCAAAGTACTCCATTACCATTTACTGACAATGAACCAAGATGGCGGCATGAGGCGATTGCGCTTTGCTATTGCAACCCTCCTATAGGTGAGAGAGAAATTATCACCACCTATACAATAAGAGGACTGATACAGGTAAAATTCAGCAAAAAAAAATTCAAAGTTATGGGGAAAAGGCATAAATTGACTCTATAGATTGATCTTGGGATTTTTTTAATCAATATTGAATAGTCAAAACCAAGATCGCAATTAATCACAAAATCGATATTTTTTCCCACCCCGAATATACAGGCAATCCCAGGGTAAGGACGCTTGACTTACAGACAACTTGTACTAACGCACAGACTGCTGTAAAGCCTGTTGTATTAAAAATTCATGTTAAATACAATGTTTTGCAATAACAAATGCACGCATTACTATGTGATATTCATGAAAACACTGTACGGCAGTTTGTGGCTTGAGGGACAGTATAGAGCTGTATGTAGTTACTCTTATTATTACTGTATTATTATCATTATTATTATGTATGTATCATTATTTTTCTGAATTAGCTACTGTACCAATTCAACATAAAAGATAGACTTGGGGAATGGCTCTTGTTCGGAACCTGAGGACTGCCTGGACAGTGATTTTCATCCCACCCAATGTGTCTCCCTGCTTGATCCACTTCGTCGGATCAGCTCCAGGACGGATGGATAGATGATCTAGCTATTATTTTCAAGCACAGCTGCATTTATAAAGCATATAAACAAAAGTACGCCAAAACTAAAAAGGCACCTAGCCTTCGCAGGACTGTAAATGTGTCCTTGTTGATTTTGGCTCATAGCGATACACTGAAATGTAGGGACAGGTTTAATTACCTGTCAGTAGGCATGTAACGATGAATCGCGTATCGGTTAAAAATCGATGTAAAGGTATGATGATTTAAACCGGCTGATGTGGAAAATGAATAGTTACTTTAGGAGTACTTCACGGTACTTTACTTAACAGAAAAACTGGTATAATATTACATTTGTTTTCACGACGTCAGTTCGACATCAGATGTCACTGCATATTCGCGTCGACGTCGTACGTTGGTTTTTGGTTTTGACCGAGATGGCGAGAGAATTTGAAATCGAGGACACATCCCCTCATCTTAAATCGGCGGTGTGGCAGCATTGTAGCTTTCTGGTAATCACAAACGAAAACCTTCATAATGCATTCATTATGCATTTATAGAACATTCAGTGCACCTTCATAATGTATTCATAGAACATTCATGAGCAGCATGCATGTATACCTTTACTGTACATCCTAACATTAACAGCTGTTTATGAATGATTTCTGAATACTTAATGAATACATTATGAAGGTGTAACTGAACGTTTTATAAATGCAATCTAAAAGCATTATGAAGGTGCAGTTAATGTAAAGCGTTACCATTTATTTAAGATTTTTTTTATTTTGATTTGGGATTTTTTTAAACAGTATTTTATTGTTTCAGTTGCACTGTAAAAAAGAGGACACATTTTGCACAGTTTAGAAAGATAAAGGAATATTTTTGAATAAATTTGTCTGCAGCACGTTCTGTTAAAAAATCGCATCGTGAACTCAGAATTGTGAATCGTATCGAATCATGAGTTGAGTGTATCGTTACATCCTTACCTGTCAGTGATTGAAGATCCCCATAAAGCAGGGGTGTCAAACTGCATTCCTGGAGGGCCAGAGCCCTGTGTAGCTTAGTTCTTTCCCTGTTCCACCACAAATGATTTAGCTCAACAGCTGTGTGGTAATTAGCACAAGAAGTTGAATCAGGTGTGTTAAACGAGGGGAAACCCAAAAATGTGCAGGGCTCTGGCCCCCCAGGACTGGAGTCTGACACTTGTGCCATGGTCTTCCTCCTCCTTTAAGGCTGTGTTATTACACCTCCTTTTGAATGCACTGGGGTCATCCCCCTCATGAGGGTGGTCTCACTGGTACCTTTCTCGGGATTTCCCAGCTCTAATCCGGTCTGATGGCAGATGACTTACTGACACACAGATAAAATAAGCAGGCCTGACCCGCTGCCATCCCAGGAATTATGATGCCGGGGGTCTCAGTCCCAGATGCTCCGCCGGTTTTAGCTTTGATGCACTCGTATCTGGGTCCCTCAGCACAATGCTGACTGGGGGATGTTGAAGGACCTCAGTGCTAAACCAGCCCTCTGTTGTTTTTCAATTGGGACAGAACACCTACACCAACGCTGACAAGCTCTTGGAGGCCGCTGAGCAGCTAGCCCAGACCGGGGAATGCGACCCAGAGGAGATCTACAAGGCGGCCCGTCACCTGGAGGTCCGGATCCAGGACTTTGTGCGAAGGGTGGAACAGAGAAAGCTTCTTCTAGACATGTCGGTCTCCTTCCACACCCACACCAAAGAGGTAAGATGTCTTTTCATTTCTCCTTCCTGTATAACATTCATTCATGGTTTGGGAGATGGGTAGAAGGCTTGGCATGGTCACTGTATTCATTTGTTAATCTGTAGATATTGAATTCTGTGAAGCAGGTGGGGAACTAGAAACAGAATGAAAAGTAGCATCTATTCCATTGGGATACTGCTGCCATTTCTGCAGTGTGCTGTAATGTTGTCTGCCTATGGGCACAGGTCCACTGCAGAGTCAAACATGCTGAGCAGAGATTCCCATGGGAACAGGTTGTGCTGTGCTGAAGTAGCACTCCTTGAAATGTGAGGAAGAATGATCCATATTTGTTAGTTTATAATCGGATAATGATAATCTGTAGGACTTGGAGAGACTGGGTTTTTCTGCTTTGTCTCCAAAAAGAAGGTTTTATCTTTTGTTTTGCCCTGTGACATGCCTCTCCCTCTCCTCACCTCACCCCCCTAATCAGCTGGGTCTCTGAGCATCGAACGAGGGGGCAGGTTTAAAGGGACGCCTGGAATGCAGCCAGTCTGCTTTCGGACGCTGCCCTGTGATCATGCCACTGCATTCCACTGACCCGCTTCCAGTGTCTCTGAGCCCATTGTTCCTAATTTTAAAAAGTGGAATTCTAAAAGGATGCATTTCCTTCAAACTGGCGGGATAATTAATTTCTGAAACCCTTGATCCTTTCATACTTTAATTTCCAACGTAAGCTGTTCCTCAGGCAGCCATGGTGGTCTACAAACTATGCTAGGAATGTGGTTATGGCAGTGGGCCCCAGGATAGAAAGCTATTTTTTGATTGGTGGAGTGGGGGGGGGGGGGGTTCTTTCTAAGCCCTCAGCAGGTTTAATATCAGGAACAAGATCACAGATCATTTTGGGATTACAGATTTGCTACACTGCATCTTACAAGCTGTTAATATGGATTTGCTCTTTATTCTTGTGGCATTTTCAAAGAATCACTGTTCTACGTTGGCTCATTCTTTTACTCTTTGTTGACATCTTTATGTTTTAAGTAACCCACTGTTCTGACTTTATGCAAAGGCAATGATCCATTTTATTGTGTAGACTCCCTGTACTCTGGGTCCCACGTCCGTCTGTATATTGGAAAGGCTTTTGTTGTGCTATGTTAAATTGATCATACATGGTGTATTAGGCCCTTGGCAGCTAAAATGGGTTTTAACATAATTTTTGCTTTGAGCGAATAAGAGGGATCAAACATGGGATTTGGTTGAGTTAGCGGCCATATAAGCTGACAGTTTGTCCCCCCCCCCCCAGTTCCTGCACCCCGCATATAAAAGCTTGGAAAATGCCACTTTCTGGATACAGTAGGAATGGAACCATGCCAGGCTTTGGGATGCCGGCACCCTCTGGAAAATCAGGAGAGTAAGGTTTTTGGGATACAGGGCCCAAAAAAGTTGCTGGTAGCTTTAGTGTGAGGATTTGGCAGGCCGGCCCCAGAGTGACTTTGAGAGCTTGGCTCCTGCAGGACGCATGGGCAAATGGTGCCAAGAATCACCTCAGATCAGACCTCATGAGGAAGGGCCGAGGGCCAGCTAGGATGCAGAGGCCGCAGACTCCCCGTCTGAATTCACTCGGTGCGGGGTTGCCTTGTCAGCTTGAGGGAATTTCACCACTTGGGAAAATCTCATGGTCACCATGGAGACACAGAGGTGTATTAATGTTCTGTAAATCTAAAACAGAGCAGAAACTACAGTGTCTACATTTATATTCCCAAAGACTGTAATGATGATGTTTAGTACTGATCTTTTTTCTGATCCAGAAATAAATTACAATGAATAGAGCTGAAAATGTATCAGTCATTTCCTTTTGAATCCTGTGTTTTTCTCATAATAAGCAGCTCATACACAGTGTGTGTGTGTGTGTGAGGCTGCAATGAGCCTATGAGTTATCCACATTGCTGAGTGAACAGAAAACTAAATAATTCGCATTTCTGGAAGGATGTGGAAACGCTGGCTGACGCCTGTACAGTGACGTGAGCACGGCCTTCATAGTCAAGTACACAGAAATGAACAGGGGGCCCTGCTAATAATGTTCACGATGCACTTACCCAGGAGTGCTCCTAGTGGTGGTCACGTTACAATTCTCAGCAAATCGAAATCTAAATCCATAGGGCAAAAAAACAACGATGAGATCTCAAGATTGAACCTCTATAAAAATATTGAATCGGTCTCTATTTGTCTCGGAAAAAAAGTGGGGTGGTATATTTTTAGTTTTTCTGCAGCTGTTATAATCTGAGGTAACAGTGACTAGCTTGGTCCGCAGGTCCTCACAGGAGAGCTTTAAAGTAAAGATCCCATCTAACTGACCCGATGACATTTACATATATGTAAAAGGAATGCATTTAAGATGCTGGAGAAGTTGGGTGTTTGATGTCACCCATATTGCTTTTGGAGGTCAGGATGCCGTCTACCCAGGGTTTGTAGTCTTATTTTCATACTGAGGCCGATGTTATTTAAAATTCATGGAGGTTTCTCCTGGTGTAGCTTTGTTGCTTCTTCTTTATTTTTGCAATTTTATAACAGAAAAATTGGTGTTGGTTCATACACAGTGAGAAAACTTTCTTGTAGCTGTTTCTGCTGTGTGCACGTCCCTCCCGAGTGACGACATCACAGCTCATTTCCCACCGGCAAGATTACATTCATTCCCATCTGTACTAACGAGTTCTACTAGTCCCCGACTGCAGGCATGAATATTTATGAGTAATCAAGCCTCACTTCTGAATGACGGATGGTTATGAAAATTCAAAGCATATCCATAATGTTCCAGGCCAAAGATGCAATGATTTTCCTGCTGATGAATATTCATAAGACAGGACGCTGAATGTTCACCATTGGAGATGGAGAACTTGTAGTGAAAAATTTCAGATTAGTGATATGGTTTAGGCCTATTGCTACTATGTGGGATATTCTCTCTGTTGGGATTGCTGTGGTGAATAAGATCTATACACTTCTCCTGAGAAATGTTGATCCCTGAGTGTGTCTTGTGGACTTTGTGTCACTGTGGTCCGCCACTCTCTCATACCACAACCTGAGATACATCCTGCTGTACAATCGAACCTTCTTGTCCTACAGCTATTGGTCTGTGGTTATTGATGGTGTATTGGCTGGGAAATTATTAGATGTTCGGCCTGTGGGAATGCTTTGCTTTAAGATGTAATTTAGAGCTGAATTTGAATAAAAAACTATTTTCATTTTTACCACAACTTAATTTGAATATAAATATTGTCCGTAGTAATGAACATGCCTGTTGTAGACTAATGAGAAGGTGTGATCATGTCACAGAATTTGAAAGCATTAAGGGAGATATGATATAGTACTGGAGGTTTTATTAATCTGTATTATGTTGAAGGTTGGTACTTATATCTTTTATTTAAATGATGTCACCATCCTCAGAATGAAAGCTGATATGGAGCAACAGTTCGATCTCAGGCAAAATCTTGTGTTTTACACAAGGGTTACAGTATGCTAAAAAAATTTTGTAATCCTGCAAAACCTATTTTGGCTTAAGATGTACAGTAGGAATCCGGCAGAATAAAGGACTGGAGAAAGATTAGAGAGCGTTGTTTGTAATCCTGAGCGTGCTCAGATCAGACATGTAGAACAGTTGCTATGGGAACAGCAGAAATCGCAGAAGCCACTGTTTCACAAATGTTAACCCTTGCTTTGGCGATTCATTTGGTTCATGAACATGAAATTCACTCAACAATTTGCCTGATTAAGAAAAATGTTTTTTTTTTTATATTTGTTGCATAATCAGCATAAGAAAGAGAACTAGGCTGATATATTGTGCAAATTATATTTTGCGGGCAACTTTAGAGTCTAGGGTACTGCTGTTGCCCACATCATTAAGATAATGTTACATTATTTCCTCCTGAAATGCCAAGTTGAATATTACTATTCGCACTCAAACAATTACTTTCAGATCCAACATTTAATAAAGAATTCACAAATGGCTGGAATAATCTCATGAACTGTCAACTTTAGGATCGCAAAGGCCCACTTCATATACTATAATGGAAGTTTTCATCATTGCTGCTTCTCACAATCACTGTGTTGTTTAAGGCTTTTGCTACTTTTTAACACTGAAATTTACAAACATTATTGTTTGTGGTTACTGGAATTTCCTCAGTTTCTCCAGTTTTAGATGCGACAGCTTTTGTGATATGAAAGCGCACTGCTAATTTGCCTTAGCATTAAGGATTAGAGGCCCAGTATGTTGCAGATGATGAAAGGGCAACTATATCTGTTGCCTCAGATGTCACGGAGAGGAGTCCGGTCTGAAAAGCTGTTATATATTACACTTGTCGACCGTGCTGCTCTTAGATAATGGAGGTTTTCTGTAAATGTTTTGAGCAGCTTAATTAGAATTCACTTGATTAGATTAAGAAGCTTTTGTTAAAGCTTTGGGCAATCCATCAGTGATCAGTGGCCCTCCCTTGCCAAGTTTGAGATCAATAACTCAGAGAATACACTGCTCAGATAACGGCTGCCAAGCCGCTGCCAGGCGCTGATTCCAGCTTTGTCAAAAACGGTGGATTATCTTTGATGGGACTGGAAATTGGCAGTATTTCTGCGGGTTATTGTGTATTAGGGATGGAACGGTCGATCGATAAATCAATGCAATGTTATTTGCATTTTGATTTAATTGTCTTTTGGGTCTTTAGATGCCTGTGAATAATATGTGGTTTGTAGCGCTGTTCTTCTGCTCAAATTTTAGCGGCTCTCTTTGAAAGTATACTTTAAGCTGGACTTAACAGTCTTACAATGACCCAAATTTCACTACCGCACAGCTTTGCTCTTTTTGGAGTGTAAATAAGAAAACAACACATTCACTGTCAAAACCGTGAAGTGCCATTTTACTCAGGTTTGTTTGCTATGTTTCCTATTATTAATCTGCACTTTCGAGGACCGTTCTTACTGTTTTTTGATGACGTAAAAGCGATGAGTGTCTTTGCTAAAATGTAAATACATGAACATGTAATTTATACAGAGACCGATGTAATGGATGTGATGTACTATGTAGAGCTGATATTTATTGCTATTTTAATTGACAAAAATCGACATTTTCCGCTGGATTCGGCCAATAGGAGATATGTACCAGGAGGCTGTAAGGAATAACAGCTTGTCTGCAGCCTCCCAGCACCTCTGTGGGCAGAAAAATTCTATTGCCATTGTTAGAAAAATCCCACATATTTTTACTGTTAACTTTTCTAACCCTACTAACAGTGGCGCCTCCAGAAATTTTTCATTGGGGTGGCACGATGAGGCCACTGAAAATCTTGGGGTGGCACACCGAAAGCCGAGCTGAATTTCAGGAATTCTGTTATGCTATTGTAGTATATAGCTAGCTGAAAACTATGAGAAAGATTTAA
>JAODLD010000001.1:46298027-46314208 GCA_026781065.1 Mormyrops boulengeri
GGCTGCTCTCTTTTATCATTGTTAAGACCACCCCCCCCCCCCCCCCCCCCCGAGCCTGAGCGCAAAACCAAGATGAAGAACTAATCTACAGTTCATGTGCCGCTACAGTCCAGAGGGAATTGTCTGAGAAACAAGCGATGCATTCATAAAGCAGTCTTCAGCTTGGGGGGAGTATATATTTTTTTTTTTATTCCAAGCCGTGCTGTCTGTGGTGTGTCGGGGTGCAGTGCACCTTCTTTGACATCAGCTACACTGTGTCGCACTGTTACAAGTGGAAGAAGCTGAGGTATTTGCCAGATTTTCAGCTGTTTGTATAACCAAGTGTAACTGCTCGTGTGACCAGGCCTGCATGAAGGAAATTGAAACAAACTATGAATGTAAGCCAACAACTGAGTCACTTCATCCTCTTTATAAGTAGTTCTTTCTTAGTTGTTTTACTTGACCAACAAGAAAAATACCAAGAACCTGGCTATATCACCAAGTCAGATTAACCAGACGTCTCACTTCTACCGCATTTTGAGTACACATTGTTAAAAGAATGAGAGATAAAAATCTCTTCAGGCTCGTAGATACAGTAGATGTATGTCTGGCATGTTAAGATTGTTGCCTCGTCAGCAACGGAATGAGAAAATAACCGACAGTGAAACCTGTAAGATACTGTAATTTCACGGAATGAGTGGAATTCAGTTACAGCTGGGAAACTGAAAGATAAAGCCAGTATTTGGAAGATGTTAAATCGAAATTTAGGATATGTTGCAAGAGGTAAGACCTAGAGTTTCGATTCGTGGAGGCACTTGCGAGACAACAGGTTGGCCGGGTTCTTTAATCTGACAGACAGGGTATGTTTTCATATCTCCTGCATGTGGGATCTCTCACATGGTACTGAAGGAAAGAATCCGTCTTGCTTGGAGAGTCATCTTACAGGTTGGAGGTTTTGTATCTACATGTTTGACAAAGGACTCCGCTACACGTGACAGCTGCCATGTAAGGTCTGTTGAATATCAGCCAATCTCCCTACATAATTGTTACGGGAACTGATGTGTTGTAAAAACCTGTATCACTGCATGTTTTGCCGCTTACAGTGCTATAATGTATGCATGCTAAAAAGCTGTAATAAAGGGAGTAGGCTTGTTTTATAACAAAATATTTACGATACCTTCCCTATGTTAATCCTGGCCCTCGCTGATGACAGAGTGGAATATTTTCAGGAAATTACATGCGTGTGTGGTTTAATAGCATATACCATATGAAGGAGATATATCTTCACTGGAGGTGTCCTGTATGTTGTTACCAGAAAGTAAGATAAGAGCTAAAATCTTCATACCCTCCACTGTACTCGGTGCTTCATTCTCACTTACAGCTCCTAAACTGGTTTTCTGGGGTAATCAAGGATGGTCAAGGATAATGAGACCGACAACGTAGTGAGGGAATACTTTTCTGCCAAATGAATCTTTCAGCTGGATAAATCGTTTCCTGCTAGTTGCGTAATCGGTGATTGGCAGGTGTTTTTTCCTTCAGTGTTCCTGGTGCGGTTTCTGGCACTGCACTCGGACATAATGTAGAATTTCATTATCTTGAACTGGCTTTGAATGTTACTGGCCAGTTATCACCACTCAGTTTGTGTACATTTCTGGTATAAAACAACAGGATTTAACAATCATGATTTTTTAAGCCTCTATACTATGAAACGTTTTTGATTAATCTATGTTTGAGGTCTGTTAATGTTTAGCTACAGAAAATATTCCAAAACAAAGCTTTTCTAAAGGTGGAGCCAGATAAACTGACACGTCTTTGGCTGTAGCCGCTGAAATTTTTTCATTAGCTGTCCCTCAGAGAAACATCTCGGTAACAATTATCCTCTGCATTAATTGCCCCCCCCCCCACACACACAACTTTTATATTAAAACATTTAAATGGAATATCACTGTGAAACCAGACCAACTTTTCCAAGAAGCAAAAATATATATATATATATATTTACACACAAACACACACACACTGTGGATTATTTCAACAGTTATTTTGTCATTGTGGGGAATGCAATCAAAAAACTTAAAATTCCCAAAGTCTTGTATGTACATAGTTTGGTTCCTTGTGGTTAGGGTTAGGGCTGGGTGGGGGTTAAGGTCGTCATGTTGAGTTTCTCCCATAGAAATGAATGGAGGGTCCCCACAAAGATTGCATATTTCCCTGTCACCTCAGTGCACTTTACCCATTGAAGGAACACATCATTCCTGCAGCAGGAGTGTTTATTTTCTCCATGGGGAAAGACCGCCCATAAATTGATAACGGTCTGGCGATGCTGTCGTCTCCCACGCGATACAAGGCATCCACCACGAGATCAAGGTGCCAGCGCCTTGATGTATATTTTTGGTGCTCATCAGTAGGGAGTTTGACATGGGCCAGGTGTACTATCAGAACTCACTCTGTTTCTTTTCTAAGGGATTTGCGAGCCAGGGGCAGCTTGACTAACAGGGGTGGTATTCTTCGATCTGTCATACTACCGTGAGATTTATCATAAACCGTGTGCCTTTAGATTCCTCAAGTAAGAAATCCAGTTAACCGTGACTTGGACTTATTACGGTTTAGATTAAGTTAGCCGGGTGGCTAGTGGAAGGATGAGGGAACCTTACAGTAGGTGTCCTTCCTGGGAAGAGACTTCCATCTTACATTTACATTTTTAATACTGCTGACAAAGGTAAACAAGGAAATTAGGGTTAACATCTGGTATCAAATTCAGTCATTAAACAGATTCAGGTTAAAAGTATTTAAAGAGCAGACAGTCTGCTCATATTACTTGCTTGGAAAGGAGTAATTAGTCTCGTATAGAGTGAGGAAATTATTGAAGAGGCACCAGTGTCGTGTAATTAATGTGCAAAGCAGATGGCCTTTCTAATTTTATTTTTCTCGCAGATGGATTTTCTGATGATTTTAACATCTGTGATTGTGACAAACTCGAGGCACTTCTGCCACTGGTGGTGAGATCAGTGGCTTGTTAGGTCCTGGGGGTTTGGCCTCATGAGTGGCTCATGGCCCCTGCAGGGACATCACTCACGCTCAAGGTCCTGCTAATCACTAATTGGCTGTTTCTGTTTCCTGATGGAGGCTTGGAATTATCCCATTCCTTGGGAGATCAGTCACATCTATCCCACGATCATTCAGAGTGGGCAGCTACTCCACACCACCGTCCACCGTAGCAGACTTTTTTGAGATCCACTGTAAAACGTATCAGAGCTCAGCGTTCCCAGACAATACAAGATAACAATCTACCTGCCCTGTTTTTGTACTTTGTACGCAATGTTCTCCAACCTTGAGTATGTTTTGCTAGTGAGTTCACTCTCTTACACATGCTCAAGACAGGAAAGGGATGAGAGGATGTTGGGGAAACAGCGGAGGGGTCACATTGTTATGTTATTCTTCACAATAAGGTTGGATTTGACGTTATTGTTTGGACCCATATTCGCTCTATTGTTTTTTTTTCTTCAGTATCGGGGCTATGCAGACACCCAGCACCTCAGTGAGAATTTGAACTTTATTATCGTTTCATGGTGGGCAAGCCAGGTTCAGAACCTCTCTTTCATCTTTAAAAGTGATCAGATGAGACTTGCAGGTTGGGTCTGGACTAATAGAAAAACCATGTGGGTGTTTCTGCGGTGATAGGTGCTCGCCACAAGGCCTTACAGAAAGATGTAATCTGTTAATTCAGAGGCTAGAAGTTTTATTTCCAGGTAGAATTTTAAAACACGTTGTTGTGACACGGCAGAGGCTGTTAGCAGCCCAATACTTTACTATTGTTTAGTTTGTCAAAATCATCTGTATGACTTAATTTGAAAGAAAAGTAGACACATAATTTGCAATTGATAAACTGCCGAAAATGTAACTTGACTTAGTCAACTTGCGATTCTGTTGTGATTCTTCTCATCATCCGAAGACATGCATCACGTGAATTGGCATTACTATATTAAAAAACAAAAAAATGTGTCTGTGTTTGTGTGTGCCCTGTGATGGACTTCAATTCCAGTCAGGATCTTCTCCTGCCTAGTGCTCTATTCTTCCTGGTATAAGCTCCTGGAAGATGGATGGATGATAGATGATGTTTAACATGGTTTTTTGCTTTGCCTTGCAGAGAACTATGGTGGGCAGGAAACGAAGACGGAGTCAGTGGCCACCCTCCAGCCACAGACCTCCATGAGCTCCATCCAGACCAGCTCGCCGGGCCCTAAGCGCTCGGGCAACACGCTGAAGAAGTGGCTCACCAGCCCCGTTCGACGGCTGAGCCACGGCAAGGCCGACAACGCCGTCAAGAAGGTGCCCAGCAAGGGCAAGAAGAGGGACGGCCGCAAGAGCATCGACTTGGGGCCTCCCAAGTTTGGCGACACTGATGCTGTGCAACAGGATGAGAGTGCCGACGAGGTACCCATGCATTTTGTTAGCTAGACATTACAGTGTGTTTCCCACAATGCAGTTCCGGCCCTAGAAAGTGAAAGCCCTCAGGGCCATATCCACTAAAGACAGTTGCATCTGCCATCTACCCAAAACACAACCGCCACTTATGTCACGCCGGGTCCTCCATCCTAGAGTGAGACCCTCAGCAGTCGTGCTGATTCCCCCAATTGACCTCATTCCACACACCAGGAACGGTCAATTAATTCCAGAAGTTTTATCTCAAAGACCTTGTCTTTATCAAAAAGCAAAATCCACCATGTGAATTGACGTGAATCATAGTATTAACATCACATGACATCACATCCCAGTTCTGCTGCTACCTGGAGGAGGAACAGAGTAATTAAGGATTTGTGTCCAGATTTCAGCTATGGGGTACTTGTCACCTGCAATCTGTGCCAGTCAACCACCGTTTTTTTGCAAACCGTGACACTTATGGTCAATCTGCTAAGAAGAGTTCCTTTTGTATTAAATATGGTGGGTCTGCATAAGATTTCATTAACCTGCTGAGAGCAGCTGTTCTGTCCTTCTTAAGAACGACAGTTTCCACATGAAGAAGTGATTAATTCATTGTAAGACTTGCTCTGGGCAGCATGGGGAACAGAAGCACCTGACAGAGGAACCTGGGGAGGGAATTGGGACTTTGTCTGGGTACAGGGGTGGGGAGATTGGCAAAACAGTGGGAGGAACAAAAATAAAAGACATGAGGGACAAACGAAAGTGATGTCAGGTTGCAGAAAGGACTATGGCAGAGTGCAGACATTAGTGTTTCGGTGTGTTTTCTGGCACCAAGAGAAAATTTTACTATACTAATACTATACTACTATGCTTTACTCATACTATACCTTTATGCTATTGGCAGTAAGGAACAGGTGATGTGACTGTAAGTTCTTGTCACAGAACTTCACCCTGCCCCGACATGTCCACGCCCCCTTATAATTTCATGAGTTGGCTGAATTTATTTGACCTGGAGCTGGAATTTCAGAATTTGAAAACTGGAATTGTGTGTTGCAGAATTGGACCCACTTCCATCCTTGTCTTCTTCAGAGACGACAAAGTGCCAAAAAAAGGTGTCTACAGTTAATTAGCCCTCATTTAGCCACTCTGCAAAAGCTCTGCCAGGAAGCACTGCCCTCAAAGAGTCTGGGGTGTTCAGCATTTTTGTAACATGACTTTCAGTGTCATGTTTATTTATTTGTACACAGCCTAAGAGCAGAAACATCTGGTTATTAACCATTTTGAATGTAAGTCTCGGCACGTACTTGTACGTTACTTAAAAACCTCTAACTGTATAAGTGGTCCATAGTGACAGATGTTTTGTGAAGCGGGTTTCCTTCTAGAAGTAACTGGTCTCTTTTATTCTTAACTCCTTCCTAGCTGCACACATTCTTCATGGAGTCATATATATCTGCAGACTTTAAAATGTTCCAAAGGGAAGCTAGAGCGTTGTTTTGGAGACGTCCTGGCCGGACTTGTTCGCCTTTCAAAATTTCCTGCCGCAGTTATTGGCTTACAAAGAGATACTGTAATACGGCGGGACCCGACGCGATGACCTTGCCGGCACTGCTGGCCGGATCGTCACAATGGGTCGCATTAACTGCCGGCTCTCTTACAGCGGGGGAGGAAGGAGGGCAGCCTCTCCAAGTCCTCCTCTGGAATGCAGAGCGGCGGCGAGGAGGAGCCTGAGGACGAGTCACACACACCACTGCCACCCCCCATGGAGATCATCAAGGACCCATCATCCCAGGATGAGAAGGTAGGAGCAGGAATGTGGTGGGCGGGGGGAGGTGCAGCGAGAAGTAGGAGGAATGCTTCTAGTCCCTTGCATTTGGGGTGCTGTTTCAGAACGACCCTAAATGAGGGCTGCAGGTGCACGGTGACATCACTTGCTAACTACTGCCCCCCCACACCTCAAAATGTCGGCAAGTAGATGAATAATGCTTTGGCCCCTCCCCCTTAGCCCCTCACATCTGCCACCCAGCAGAAGTTCCCTCTTTTTCACCGATAGTGACCTGATAGAGCTGACGGCGACCAGCCTGCCGATTCTTTCCCCACTCCGCCGTCATCTTGTGCCTGTCCTATCCATCTCGTTCCCTCTGCGTGCTGCGTTGTTCCTTTGTCTGTATCCTGTCTCTGCCCTGGTCTTATTTCAGCTGGAAGACTCGCCCACAGAAGTCTGACTCAGCGATGGTGCCTTTCCTGACCTAGTCTCCCTCTACCCTTCTGGAAATATTGCTGGGAGTTCTAGAGTCTCTATCTCTTAGAAAACTTTAGAGCTAAAATAAATAGAGCAAACAAGCCAGCGAAGTGACTCTTTCATGGGCGTAACAGAGCTGTAGACCAGTGAGGCATTGAAACATTTACGAAACAGGCAGTGTTACACCGCACTGGAAATGCAGTCAGTCTCCAGTCTTATTCATGTCGAATTTTGGCAGCACTGTGAAAATCAAGAGTTGTGGTCAAACTACATTTGCCTGTGAAAATATAAACACTTCCAGTAAGGCCTGCACAAGCTGCGGTAACATTACATTAGTGACAGCATGGCCCCATTTTGTGAATCTCTAGAGCAGACTGTCCAGGAAGTAGTAATGCTAACTGCCAACCAGCTGATGGCGCCCAAACTGCCTCTCTCCCCCACACCCGTCCCTGAAGGTTGCCACTAATGTTTCCTGACTTTCTTTCCTGAGTGCTTGTAATAACCACTTGTATCTCTTCTCCCCCCTGTGCCTCTGCTAATACGCCCTTCGTCCTATCAAACTGTGCCTTGCAGTCCTCGTCTTTGCTCGCTGCCCGTCAGGTCGCTGCCGAAGTCCCCAGTGCTGCAGAGCTTGTCAGTGCAATAGAAAAATTGGTCAAAACTAAGATGGTAAGTGTGGTGGAGCAGATTCAGATGCGATAGACCGGGTTACACGTGACCACAAAGAGAACAGGCCAGCAAAAAGGTTTCAAACAGACCTTTTGTAGCTGCTTCCCCTCTTCCTATCCATGTGAATTGGATTAGGGCAATATTATTGTTCTATAGCAAACATGACTGAAGTTTTCTTTGGTAATTATAAGAGTTTCCTCCACAAGACACATGTTGAAAGAATAAAACGCCTCAGGCCATTTCTCGGCACTTTGGGTTTCAGCATTGCGATGTTAGTATTGTTTTTGAAGTGATACTGAGGGCGTGATCCTGTTCTGCATTCCAATACCCCTGCATTCGCCTCATGGGGCACGGTGAAACTATCCCGCAAACTCATAGGGCCGCTTTTTTTCAAAGACGACCTCTGGGGCAGCTTTTCTCAATGGATAGTCTCACAGAAAGCCACGCCCCCGAGAGCCACACCCACCGAGAGCCACGCCCTCAAGAGCCAGGCCCCTGGCCCTATTTAAATCACTGTGGATGAAAATGTGTCTCTTGTTAGCACATAGATATGGGCGAGTGTCTTTTAGTGAGAGGTGTGCCTCAGGTCTTTGCCCGCCTTTCTGTCGTGCTCATGCCACTAAACGACTCTCTTTCAGCTCTCTGCAGGAGGGGCCAGCTCCAAATGAAGCCAAAAAGTTTCATTTTGCCCGTTAGAAATTTACAGACCCCACGCCACAGTAAATAGCCCTTAAGCATGGCACAGTAGAGCAGAAACAAGCCCGTGACAGTCCCTTAGTCGCCCTGAACCCTGGAACCTCCTCACGTGAACCTGCCGCCCTGACCTCTGACCTCTCTCCCCCGACAGACCCTGGAGCCAGGCTCCTACCCAGGATTCAGCTCTATGGATCCCCCTGAGCCGCCCCCGCAGCCCCGGGACCTGGAGATGGAGCAGAAGGCCAAGGCCCTCAGAGGACGCATGTATGGGCCGTTAGGGGGGCGGAGGTGTGGGTGGGAAACAGTTCACCAATAATGTGTTTCTGTGGGGGCCTATTGAATTTTGTCTGGGTCTCCACAGTCACTAAAACCCCATCCAGCAAAGCTTCAATGGTAAATCATTAGCTTGCTGAGTTTACTTATGCAGTACATTTGCAGTATTCATCCATGTATGGTACTCTGATGTAGCGTTTCTCAAAGTAATATATTTTATCAATTATCACCAAGGAAAAATTATGAAACATTTATCAAAAATTTGGGGGAAATATGCATAAACAATTTTTCCTTGTATTTTTTATTATAAGTATTACATATCTAGAAAGCTGGGTAAGGAAACGGTTCAGTTCAAATTGTGAAATGAAAATCCTGCCGTGTGTCAGCCTTTGATGTTCTGTACATTATTATGTATTCAGTTATTACTTGTTAAATCCCAAATGTGTTGTCCAATAAATGCAGGTACACTGCACACATCTCTGTTACAAATGTGAATGTCACGGTGGTGCATTCGTTAGTCAGGTTTCTGTAATCTCTGTCTTGCAGGTTTGTCCTTAATGAGCTCATCCAGACTGAGAAGGATTACGTGAAGGACTTGGGAATTGTGGTAGAGGTGAGTGGAGGCTAGCCAGCAGAAACTGACAGAATACAGGCAAAACTGTGCAGATGCTGCTCCTAGTAATCACCCAGTACCCCGGACACCCTGCGCTTTAGCAATAAGCTCTGCGCTCCGCCACGTCCACCCAGATTATTCTCTTATTGTTTGGTGCTTCTCCCACCAGGGGTTTATGAAGAGGATAGAGGATAAAGGCATTCCTGAAGACTTGAAAGGAAAAGACAAGATTGTTTTCGGGAATATTCACCAGATTTACGACTGGCACAGAGAGTATGTCTCCGTTTGGCTTTTCCTTGTTGGCTTGAAAGAAAAACAGATTTTTTAGCAATGCGCTGCAAAACAGGCTCTCCGATATTGTGAAGCAGACAAACGCAGCACTCTAGCCTGTCTGCTAATAAAAAATGATTAAAGATACAAATTTGTGCTAATATTAAATGTAAATGATAATCTGTAGTGATCTGTTTTGTATCTTGCAGCTTTTTTCTTGGTGAGCTGGAGAAATGTCAGCAAAACCCTGATCTGCTAGCAGAGCTGTTCATAAAACATGTATGTGCACCTGGATCAACATACTCCATGAACAATGTCTTTGTTCCTGCTTATTTAAATTGACAAATAACATATTTAGATATTTTGTTTGGTGTGAAGTTGGGGGTGAAGTCTCTTTTTGCTTTTCCTCGCTTATGGGGTGTCTGTTATCACAGGAGAGACGCTTGCACATGTACGTGATCTACTGCCAGAACAAGCCCAGGTCTGAGTACGTTGTGGCAGAGTATGATTCATACTTTGAGGTAAACATCAAGCCTCCCCTACCTTTGCTCCAGAATACAATCTTGTGTTTCACAATGTCACTGTCTCTTAACATGGAAAAGAAAATGATTCTCTAGATTCTATGACATACCATCTTTTAATAAACTTCATATTTTAACATATGGGTTAGGGAGGACGGAGCACATCTGAGATACACTCGGTTTGTTTTACAGGAAGTGCAACAGGAAATCAGTTCAAGGCTGTCCATTAGTGATTTCCTCATAAAACCAATCCAGAGAATAACCAAATACCAGCTGCTTCTCAAGGTAATTGGCAGTGAACTGTGGGACACTTGTCACTTTCACCACAGTTGTCAGAACTCACAAGAGATTCTGAAAGTCTCTTGAATGAAAGCTAAATTAAATATATTCTTTTTTCAAGGACTTCTTGAAGTACTGCATGAAGGCAGGTGTAGACTGTCAAACCATTCAGGTAAGATGTGTACTGCATCCATTATCATTACTGTATCCTTGATTGTGGGATCAACTCAAATTATTCTCACATAGTATTTCTGCACATTAAAGAAGTCAGCAAATTATTGGCCGGTTCTTTCCTTTAATATTCACCGAATGCCTTCGCCGATTCTCATGCTTTTGAAATGTTCGCTTAACAGAAAGCTGTGGACCTGATGTTCCTGGTCCCCAAGCGTTGCAATGACATGATGAATCTCGGCAGGCTGCAGGGCTACGAGGTACTGAAGAGGGCGCTGTTTTCAACTAGATCTGTGCATACTTTTCTCCGGGGTTAGCAGGAAGAATGGCTGAATTTAAATTAGGTCAAAATTGTTAATGAACACTGAAATGAAAATTATAATAAAAGCTTTTTGTCAACATTAAAATGAAAATAAAAGCGCTAGGCTTTTTCACAACATAGAAGAAGTCACAAAGTACAAGTCTGCAAATGTTTATAATTCATTATTAAATCTGGCCTTTTTCCCCCACAATAAAAAACGATGTAAGGTAATTTTGCTACTCTGCACTGGTAAGATCAGCAAGATTCATTGCTGGTAACCATAATAGTTAATATGCACCTGTCTGTAAAGGGTAAACCACAAAATATTACAGAAATGGTACATATATATATATATATATAATATATATAACAAAATTGAAAAATCGTATTAAAAACTAATTTTAAAAAATGGAACTACCTTGGTCAATATTAACTTAAATGCGATTCGCATCGATGAGTTATTTTTGGGTTTTTCGGCCTGAGGTCTAGAAAAACACAGTGTTATTTGACGAAATAATAATCCTTCAGTTAATGCAAGAAATATTTTAGTTGGAGCAAAGAAATTAGCAGGAGATATTAAAGTCCCCCCCCCCCCACTAAATTACTTATTAGTTACTTATGTGATCATGCATTAGCGGTAAGGGGTGTGTACCTATGATCTGTTTTTATTTGGGGGTCTCAATCCCATTACATTGGATTGGGTTTTGGGCTTTATTACTGACAAAAAGTAACAATAGCAAACCAAGTATAAACAGCTAGAAGCGAAACATCGTTTTAAATATTTATCGTTTTTTGGAATTGGCATAGTCCATGATATAATTGGAAAAGCCTGCAAGGATTAGTTGTTGTAAGACTGACAGTACAAATAGCCTGTTAGTTTGATTCATGTTTCAAGATGGAGCTGATGCTGTAATTGAGTCCATAGAGTTGAGAGACAGCAAGCAAAAACCTGACCTGTCTTATTACTGTACGGTGAAATCAGCAGCATTAAGAGGACTGGTGGGAGATTTAATCAGCCGTGTTGAGAGAATGAAGGATTGTTGAATGTGGGTGCTTTATTACGCACTGCTGATAGGGCTGACGCAGTGCGTCTTTGACACTGCAATGACAAGCAACTGTGTCTTACAGTTTTTAATCACAGCGACAGATGGAGAGAGGACTGACCACGTTTATTTGACGGGCTCTAGCAGACAATGGGTGTTTTATTCAAGACATTGAGCATAGAATTTAGCATGGTGTCTAAGGAGCCCGGGCTGGACCAAAACATAGGAAGGATTCTCCCCGGGATTGTGTCTTGTGAAAAGTGCTTGGTGAAGAAGTAGGAACTATGTAGCAAATGAAGAGAACAGCTGCATGTGTAAGAGCTGCACTTACCAACCCATTTTGTGCTGCACTCTTCAGGGGAAGCTGACCAACCAAGGCAAGCTGCTCTTGCAGGATACCTTCTTCGTCACCGAGCAGAACTCAGGGGTCATGTCCCGGAGCAAGGAACGCAGGGTCTTCCTCTTCGAGCAGATTGTGATCTTCAGTGAGTTGCTCCGCAAGGGCTCATCCACGCCGGGCTACCAGTTCAAGAAGAGCATCAAGGTGAGAGACACTGGGTACCAGATGAAGTCACATGATCATGCGATCAACTTTCTGAGTGAATTATTTTTTCTGTAACACAGAGTTTCTTGGCTCTGGCCTGCATTGTTAATTACACATTTCAATTAAGCTCTGTAGATTTTCTGTCAAATTCACTGTGTCATTTGAACCACACCTGTAATGGTATTAAAAAATTATTGGTTTATGTGATGCCGGATATATTGTAATTAGTTTCATACAATGTAGTATAGCTATAAAAATACATCAGTAACAACTGTTGATAGATATGACATATATATCTATATTTTCTAACAATTCAATTAAGGCATAGTCTCCCCATCTGGTCCTCTGGGAGCCGCAGACAGTCAGGCAGGGAACTGGGAGGGAGCAACAACATGGACTGTCTGTGGATCCCCAAGGATCTGGTTGGGAAGCACTGGGTTAGGACTAATTATTTATAAGTGGATTTGACAAAGACCAGTGAACAGAGGGCGCTGTCATAACCATGTCTGAGATAGACAGTGTTTTAGGGTAGTGTGTCCTAATTCGGTGCTCAAGGATCCACAGAGAGCCCACATCTTTGCTTAATGTGAGCTGGGATGGAACAAAGATGTGGACTGTCTGACAGGGAGCTCGGAGGGAGCATAAACATGAACCGACTGTGGGACCCCAAGGACCGGATTGAGAAACACTTTTTTAGAGGAAACTATCATTAGTCAAGTTTGGAAAATGCTTTTTAATAGTGTCCAATTGAGAGTACATAGGGATTGGTGGTGATTTGATGCATAACTATTTGTTTTCTGTAGGTGAGCGTCCTGAGCATAGATGAGAATGTGGAGAACGACCCCTGCAAGTTCATCCTGTTCTGCAGGGGCTCGTCAGAGCGCTTCACCCTGCAGGCTGCTAATCCGGACATCAAGCAGGTCTGGGTGCACAACATCAAAGAGGTCCTGGATGCTCAGAGCAACTTCCTGTCAGGTAGGCAGACACACGCTGTGCTCCTGAGATGAGGCTGTAAGTTCTTCAGGGCACGGTGATGTTTTTTAATGTACAAGTTTCACTCACTTCTTTAGTTTTGAATTCTAGTTCTACCTAGTTGTAGTCTAGTTGTATCCAAATATTGTAAACCTACCATTCAATTCAGTAGATGTCAGATTGATGTGACTTTTATTCCATTGCACTGTGCAGTTTCTTTTTGCAAATCGTATTGTACGTGATGGTAGAGAGGTAAACTGTTGGTATGTCAAGATGCATACAAGCACCTGGATTGATGCTAAGGATGGACAGTCTTGATTATGACTTTGATGAGGGTGTAGGAACGACCCACTCGACAGTCTAGCAGAAATTCACCGCTCTGCGCTCACATATAAACCATCTTCATTGTCTCTGGCTGTGTCTCACAATGTATTCATTACTCTCTGCAACTATTGACCTTTAAACCTCCCTGCAGCTTTGCAGTCTCCCATCGAGTACCAGAGGATTGAGACCAGTTCCCTCCCTCGGACCCAGTCGGGCAACATACGCTCTCCCCAGCCCAACAACCGACCCCTGTCCTCCACCTCGGTGGGGGCAGAGAAGCCTCCACTATCGAGCCGTACCCCCACTCCACTCAAGATATCTACCTCTAATGGCAGTTCCTGCTATGACCCCCATAAACACGGAGAGCGCTATGAACTGCCCAAAGTAAGTCCCCTAAGAGCGACACCATGTGGCGACACAGCTGAACAGCCATAACAAACCACATATTTGCAGTTGCTCGAGCAATGCTTCTTAAAAGCTATGTGGTAGTTTTATTGTACTTTGTTTGGAGTGAAGCATGCAAAGTATGAGGCTTTGAGCCTGCTGTTCTGCTAACTAATAAATAACCTTGTTAAAACTGCCTTAAAATAACCTGGCTCCTTTTTTTAAACACCACATTTTTAGCTTACTGTTGCCAAGCAACACTATCAGTATGATGTATTATGGCACAAGGCTAGTCCTCTCTTGCTGTTGTGTACTTAATACTCGGCTTAAGATCAGGAGCATACAGAAAGGTTGGAGAGGGTAAGGCGGCTGTGGGGGGGGGCTTTTTCTCCTCACAAAGGCATGACCGTGTCCTGTCCTGTGTGTCTGCCATCTGTGTGCACCCCTCCCTCCCTCCTCAAAGCAGCACGACGTGGCTGGATGTAATGGGATGTCCTCCTCCATGGTGGTGATCCAGGACTACAGCGCACTGAAGGAGAACGAGATCTGCGTCTCCCAGGGTGAAATGGTGCAGGTCCTGGCCACAAACCAGCAGAACATGTTCCTGGTGTACCGGCCGGCCAACAGCCAGTCCCCAGCAGCCGAGGGCTGGGTTCCGGGACACGTCTTGGGCCCGCTCGGTCGAGCTCTCATAGACAGTGCTGAAGGAAGCCTCAAGTAAGTGTTCGATCTCCACTCTGGAGCTCTGGTTGGATTGTATGGCAAAGTGAGAACGCTGGTGAGGACGGGGGGTGGGGCTGGCTGTGTCACGTCAAATCCCTCCACACTCACGACCCTTTGGAACAAACTCGTAAATGCTGGATCTGTACACAGGAGAAGTCTTGTCTGACATCTCTTCATGTAATATATGTAAAAAGACGTAATTAATAAAAAAAAAATACAAGAACTTTAGAGCATCTTGTCTCGAGCATAAATTGAGAGAAAAGTTGTTTTGCATCAACGTGAAACTGACTGGGCTGGATGTTAATTTTACTTCTTTCATTTCTAACACAGTTATATGTTTATTTACACATTTGGTAAAAAAAATAGCCTTAAAATCAACTGAGGTCTATTTCTCCAAAGGGAGATAATCGTTATGTTATTGTCTATGGCAATTGTTTGTACAGCTTGTATTTGATTTTGTTTTTAAGTTTGTTTTATTTTATATCTTAATTTTCCCTTTTCTGATAAGTTGACATTTTACTGTAAAAAAAAAAACGTTATCCCTTTGTTTACTGATACTCTTTCTAGTACATTCCTGTATAAAGTATTTTGCACTATTTAAAAAAAAACCCATATTAATGAAGTCAGGTTGTGCAATATAATGATAGTTGCAATGTTCAACATTGTACTTGTAATGTAACTAATAATTTTAAATGTGTTTTAAATATGTGAAATAAATTTTGACATGAGCATGATTTAACAAAGCAAAGGAAGTTAAAGTTTAGCTCCAGAAAAAAAAAAAAACATTTACGTTATCAGTTGTGGTAAGTATTACCACAGTTTAGACTGATGCTGTAAGCTGTTCAAACTTAGATATAGGTGGTAAATTATATCGGCTTCTCGCTCAGATTGAATATACAAACTTAGTCATATAAGATGCTTCAGAACATTCTGGAGTAGTTGGTTCCTATTAGGTAGCTGTTCAAATTAAAATTCTTTCACATTTGTATCTGCAGTATTTGTGCTGTTTAGAAATACTGTTGCAGATGACATTTCCCCCTCACATTAAGTTATTAAGAGGTGATATATAACATTTCATTGTTGCTGATTAGCAGTTTTAGTTAATGATTTGCCATTCCTCAATTGTGGACCGTATTAAAGTTGATCATTTCTCTTCTTGAGAGTATGGAGGTGTGTGTATCATTTGTTATTTTCAACAAAACATTGGCATTTTGTTTTTTTTTTTCTTATGTTTTACTTATTTTTATTTATCCCGTGGGAATTTAGAAAAGTTTGTTGTGTTTTGTTTTATTGTGTTCTTTGTCCGCACTGGTGACAGGCATGAATGAATGGTGAAGGAATTGCTATTTTACACAAGTTGAACATCCTCTCTGACATTAGTGTAAGCACATTAAGAAACTCCGGACATGTAACAAATGTGCGTGAAGTAGGGCTCTTTTTACTCAGTTTGCCCTTTTCAGTGTTTTTGTATCTTTTTGCTTATATCCTAAATTTCTTACAAAGTCCAGTTTCTTCGGCTTCTTCTTGTTTGATTTTGAGCCACCAGAGCAGCCGGTTGCCAGAGATGTGGCTTTTTCATTTTTCTTTTTTCTTTCATTTTTCAATCACGGATTTTAATTCCCCTTTACGTCTCTTTGCTGACAGCCCCCTAAAAAGCTGGCAGCAGGCCTTCACTCTGTCGCTGTGCCTCCCGGGGGGGGGGGGGGGGGGGGGGGGGGGGGGGGGGGGGGGGGGGGGGGGGGGGGGGGGGGGGGGGGG
>JAODLD010000001.1:46335282-46358076 GCA_026781065.1 Mormyrops boulengeri
CCTCAGTCAAGAAGGCAAACCTCTGTCCATGTCTGAGTA
This sequence comes from Mormyrops boulengeri, assembly GCA_026781065.1. Lineage (NCBI taxonomy): Eukaryota > Metazoa > Chordata > Actinopteri > Osteoglossiformes > Mormyridae > Mormyrops > Mormyrops boulengeri. The sequence continues at coordinate 46,335,322 of JAODLD010000001.1, forward strand.
ATACAATTACATCACTTACAATACCAATACTGAATGTTGGATTATTGGAAAAGCACCAGCAGTTTTAAAGATGATTATAAAAACAGGATAAAAAGAAAGGGGTAATAATTTATTCAACGTTTATTTCAAGGCTTATTTATATCGCAGTTTTAGTGGTTTTTCTGACCGGCCAATCAATAGGTTAAATGATAGTAATAGACAGTACCTTGTTAAGGGATCACTAACTTTTTCCTTACGCGACCTAATTTCGGATACTTTCGCTAAGGCCCGACGAGCCGGAAAGCGACTGCTTTGCAAACGATATGGAAATCTATGTAAATTGGGTACTGATAAGAGGCTGGCCGACCATGTGCTCTCCGTGTTTCCTCTAACACGACACCCTCTACGCTTCATTTTTCCTCGGGTTTTTCAACATCCATCGAGATTATGACGATCGAGTCCGGCTGCCGTGCCACTTTAATTAATGCTAATGAACTCCTATTTTCATAGCGAGAAAGGCTGGTGCTAGTGCCTGGAAAATCGCCGCCTACTGCCCACCCCCAAAGACTCCCGTGTCAATATTGGATTTGAGTAAAAGCAAGGTGCGACAGGTGTACATGAGGATCCTCTCTCTTTAAAGCCTTAAAAAAATTGTAATGGAGGGGTTACTATTTTTAACCCGACTATATAAACTCTTCATTGGACACATAGGTTCATTCCCCCCTAAAGTTGCGGTTGGAGGGACGCGTCTCAGAGGGCGCCCCCTCCCCCCAGGAGAGCTACATCGTCACATCAGCTAACAATTAGAAAAAGACGGTATGGGTAAGGGTTTGCTTTATTATTATTATTATTATTATTATTATTATTACTATTATTATTATTATTATTATTACTAAGTTCTCTTCTGTCTGATGACAAAAATAAATATTCGCCTGAGAAATAAATTGTTTTATTTCAAACAACTGGGTAAATATGTTTTAGGTCAATAGGAATATCCTTTATAAAAAAAAATTCTGTTTAGAAACGGAGCATCTGGAAACATAATTATATAGATGAAACTTGGAAGTAGGGCTTTGCCTAGTTTTCCCGAATGCGACATGGGGACCAGATGCAAACGAGCCCTGATGGGCTGATTACTGACATTTGATCCTGACTGGTCTGTGCCTGTCTCACGTTGAGCCACGCGTAACAATACCTGAACACGAAGTTTTGTTCGTTCGGCTCGCGTTAAGCAGGTAAAGATTTGCGTCCCACCGACGAAACTTCCAACAAGCCCATCAAAGAGAAGAACAAAGAGAAGACAGAAAGTTTGGGAAACCGGTGGACCTTCCACTGATGTCAAGGTGAACCAGAGTCCCATCATTTCCACCTGAAGGCTAAGGGAAATATATGAATGTGAATATACCCCCTGTAAACAATACGCAATTCAGTCATTTAAAAGAACAACTGTTAATATATTGAACATAGTATTCATTATTCGTCATAAAATATTCTTTGCATTATGTTATGATGTCAATTTTACAGATAATCCTGACCATGAAAATTTGAAATCCCACGTAGGCTAAATAGGTTTCATTTTCGGTAGGTCTGTGTTCTCACACTTAAAACTGGATTAATGAACTATTTCAGTTCAGTCGTACTTTATATGTGAAGTCATTGTGTCAATAAACAATGTCAGTTTTTAGGTCTTGAATTTAGGGAAGTGCACACGGTGTAAAAGTGCGTGTACGTACCTCAGTTTCCTTGTATTATTTCAGCCAGTTACAGGACGATTCCAGTTTTTGCCGTTTCCTGTCTTCTTTGAGATTTATGTTACAGCGATGACAGCTTAAGGGATTCTCCAGAAATTCATCACATACTGTCTGCATATAACCAAGTAACCAGAATAAAGGAAAACTGATAACAGTACTGAGTACAACGTCTTCTGAAATTCTTACGGACATTTTCTTGTTTTTTTTTCCCCATGCCTTTTAGAAATGAATAAAATTGTCCTTTTCACTAAGATCATTAAAACTGACGTAAAGTTCGCTATACTACAGAGTGAATGACAATCCATTTGCGCACAGATCAAAGGTCTATATAACACCATGGTAATCTTTGAATTTGATTTTAACTAAAATAACAGTACGGTATTAAGGAACTTTCTCAAACTTTCAGATATTTTGGACTCGAAGGTTTTCTTTGTTTCGCGTTAATAGAATAGAACATTTATTTGTAGTAACTTACAGTATAATTCATCATTGTGTAATGTACTGAGACTGATTAATGGTACATATATGAAAATATGACAAACTAGTTTTTCTTGCATAAGTCAACAGTATCTGGGAAAACAAAGGAAATCCCATTCGGAGTAAATATAGTAAGTATAGTAAATATATAGTAAACTGAAAGTCATATGACTGCAAGGTGATTGTTTAAAAACTGGAGCGAAGGGTGTGAAAGGCGTAACCGGAGACTTGGGCAGTGAAATATTGCTTCCGTGTGTCTCCTTTCCTGCCAAGCAGCTAATACTGGACACAATTTCCCGTATCCTGAAATGCACAGCAAGTTTCTGTCATGACGTCACACTCCAGTGTCCTCTACACCCACCTGTTGATATCAACAATAATAAAACCATCAACCTTTGTTAAACATAACATCCTAATAATTTTCAGAAAATGTATTTATGTTGTGCTCTTGCTTTGGGTTAAATATGAAACCCAGCTTTTCCAAGAGCTGCTTTTGTAAATGGAATTATTGTGATAGATGCTTGATTCAGAACATTTGTCTGGCCATTATCTGATCAACCTTCGCATATGCAATCCCGAAATGCATCTTTCCCCTTAAAAAAAGAACAAAAAAAAAAAAACTTCTCGAACTTATTTTGCAGATTTCCAGAGATGAATGGTTATGTTTATAGAGGCTAGACAACTGTTTACCTCTGGTGAAGTGGATGGTTATCTGTGACTGGGGGGCTGGTGTTTAGAAAATGGTTAAAAAGGTCACTGATGAAATATGCAAATGCCTCGGGGTGGTCTTTGTGCGTTAGCTGCTAACGCCGCGTGCTCCCTGGTATAGAGGTGGGGGGGTTGGCTTGGGGGGAGCAGAAGTCTTCTGTCCTCGGGCAGAGTGTCGTACGTGATGAGCGGTAGCGGGAGCAGATGTTACCTGTGTGACCTGTTCACGTTTGTCCTCTGGTGGATTAGTTTCCATGGCGATGGCAAACACGTAGAGCCAGCAGCCGCTGCCTATTCACCGGCTAATCAAACAGCGCGTCCCGGTGTCAAACGAGGAAACGTGGCCGCGCTGCCTGGCCGCTTGTGTCATCGATACCAGCTGTTTCATCGAAGCTGTTGTACCTGTTCACGCAGATGAAGTCGTAATCCATGATGAACTCATATCATTAACGGTGGGGTACCCTGAACCCCTTCATGATCAATATAAGGACTGCAAACTGATCCACAACACTATCACTTAAATAATCTCAGTTTTGAGTATTTGAAAGGCTAGGGTATATGAATGCATGTCATAAACTTACTTTTCATATTGTGTAGGTGCATATATTTCAAAATGGCATCTTGAGAATGAATCTTAGGTGGTAGCCATTTTTCTTTAAGCACACATGCTCTGCCGGTGAATTGCTGATGCTTACGTAATGTTTCAGAAGCTGCTATTTGGAGGACATTGTGTCTTCTGTTACCATGGAGAGCCTGGAATCTGTCTTGGCTTTTCACAGAAAAAAACATATAAACATACATATAACCAATCAGCTGCCCTTCTCCCCAATATCCCACAATTTAATTTCTAATCAAATAGCTCTATTGCGGCAACTGTGGATTTAAATGATGGAAGATGGAAAGCAAGGACTGAGGCAAAACACTGAATGGATGCTAAAAGGCAGATGTGCAAACACCGTTGTTTGCCCTGGTTGCTGGCTCTGCACTGATAGGATGTCATTTTCATTACTTTCAACTTGCGACACCCCCCTCACTCCCCTCCCCACCTTCAACCAGCTGTTCAGGTTCGCTCCATAAGGGCAAACATAGAAACACCTTAGTGTTCATGGCACGGTAGATGAGCATGTGTAGATGAGTTCAGCCCTGAGCAGACCTAAGTGAAAAGACCAAACTAGTCCTCAGGGGCACACACACCTTCCGCACGTTTCACATATGTCCATTATCATTTGTCATTCAGCAGGTTTGAAATATTAACACTGATCTGAATAATCTCAATGCTGACGAACGTTACAATTCTCACCATGCATGCAACACCCACTAAGAGTGTTTTCGTTTCTTTATCCCATGTGTCTGAAAACACTTGAAACGGTTAGACTGATATAAAAATATGGATTGAGAATATGTCTTTGTAAGACCTCAACAGAAGAGATTAAAAATATTCAAAGCAGAACAGGGAGGAAATCAGAGGTGGTGTGAATGTGAAATGGAAATGAGGTAAAAGCTGAATTTCCCAGTTAAATGAGGTCACAGCTGATGCAGAGCAGAGACAGATCTAATCATTCAAATGGGCAAACAAAGGACCCAGCTGCCTGTCCCCAGAGTGGCCCTTGCTACAGCAGCAGAAGTCAGCAAACCTGACTGGAGACCAGGACCTCCTCCCTTGGGGGTGGTAGGCAGCCTGGTTTCTCTCTGTCTCTCCCTGCTGTCCACATGACATCGCTGGGAGAAAACATGACACAGGTGTGTCTGTTCTGCCTGCCATGTGAGAAGGAAATGGCAGGGTGAAAAGGTTGTGCTTATGTGCCTGCATACAGCCCCTCCCCTCCCCCACCAACACCAAAAATGCACACATAAAGAGCTGAACACCCAAACAGCCAACAAAGAACACAGAAATCAGTTATTGGATAGAGCTAGATATTCAGTAAAATATCTACCCTCCTCGCACCTACTCTGCCATATGTTACCAATGAAATATGCAGCCAAGATCTCTTTAAATAAAGCAGTGTCTGGTTTTTGAGTGGTCTGAAACACCACTCGTATTTCATAGTTCTACATCCCAGAATGAAAATATCATGAAATCCAAATTCAAAAGCCAGGTCTAAATGTATACCTTGGGTTAGGGATGGGTTAAAATAGGGTTAAGGTTAAGGTTGAGGTTTGGATTAGGAATTAGGGTTAGATCTAGAATGAGGTTTGGTATTAGAGTAGGGGGTAGTGCCTTTGTTGTGATTATGGAATTTGTGGTTACATTAAGTTTGGCATTGGTGTTAGGGATGGGCATTGTTTTCAGAGTGGAATACGCTTTAGGATTGTGTTAATGGTTTGGTTTAGGATTAGGTTTGATTGGTTAGGGTTAGGATTGATAGGTAAATGTCAGAGCAAGGCTATTCAACTCACGGTCCTCAAGGGCCGAGCACTGCTGATTTTCCAGCCTTCCTTTACCTGTGAGCCAAGTGTGAAGCCCCTCTGGCCAATCAGAATCCATAATTATTAAACTAACTACTGGGAGAACTGAAAACATGGCCTGGATTTGGAATCGAGGGCCAGATTTGAATCGGGGGGTGTTAGAGTATAGCCCAGACTTGACTGCTCCTCTAAAATCAGTCATCAATCACCAGTACACTACTTGGCTCTGTCTCCCAAGGATAGAGAGACTGACTGAAACAGACTGAAATGGGGTGACACATTGTGTAGCTGCACCGGTCTAATAAAAGGCATGGTTCCTACTGATGTTTTTGAAGACTTATTTATTCGTTCCGATCTCCGACACCGTGAAAACTACACAAAAAACGAAGGAAAATAAAAGTACAAAGTATTAGCGTAAATCCCTCATTCACACGCGAGTGTACATACATCAGTAAATATAACATATAAATAACAGACTTAACAAAACCACAAATTGCTGACAATGTACACACACAATGAAATTTATACATTTATACAGTGCATAATATTACCGTGTGCGCCCCATGACCATGTGCAGACTATTATTACTCTGCCGTGGCATCCATGCTACTCATCCCAAGATGCTTCAGACCACTCCTTACCGGGCTCAAGTCATGTGACCATGCACGTCACGCACCAAATTAAGCGCAGCTCAACAATTTTTCATGAACAATTTAAACACACACCTTTCAGCATCAGCAATCAAGAGATTTTTTATACATTTTAACTCTAAATCTAATATGAATTTAATCTTCATTTTATTACTAAATCCATTTTCAATAAACAGACAGTTACACATTGTGAAAAGTGACAAAGAACAATGACAATAAATTCTGGGCGTGCTCCACCCATAGAAGAAATTGGCTCTGGTCAGCTAGGTTATGAGCACAGTATGGGAAAGATCCTCCAATTTTTTTTTTGTTCTTGGTTTAGCTGCTTGTACTGCCCCTTAGGCTGAGGACAGTTCCCAGATGCTAAGAACCGGCAAAGCCGGAGGCATTCCAAGCAGTGATCTCACCCATATGCCACAAGATATATGGGTTGTGACTGCACAGCCGGGGATGTCCGAGTACCAAAGGATCATGAGAAGATTTAACCACAAAGAGTTGGATAAGTTCCTGAAGTAACAGGCCGAGTTGTAAGAGGATGGACTTCATGCATTGTGTGATGGAACCATCACCCATTACAGACCCGTCCAGCACATGGATGTGAAGCAAGGGTTTCACTTGTTGCATGGGCAGGTTCAGACGGCCAGCCAGGGTTATGTCAATGAAGGTTCCAGCAGCCCCAGAGTTTATCAAGGCTGTGAATACATGAGCACCAGATTCAGGGTGAATCATAGTAGGTAAGGTGAGCTGTTTATGTATAATATCAAGCTTAGGACCTGACTTGTGGTGCAGGAGTTCTCCCAAGGATGTGGCAGGGAAGATTGACACTGGGAGATGACATGACTGGGCTCCATGCGATAAAGGCAGAGCCGATTAAGCATTAATTTCTGTCATTCCATCTGAGCGGGAGGAACTCTTCCAAAGTATATGGGCTCTAACAACAACAAGTTGCTGTTCCAAGTTATCCAAGCTGATCGAGAGCCAGAGATCCTCCAAACAGGGATCATTGCCCCAGCAGGATCATTGTGGGCTGTGGTGGCTTAATGGTTAAGGAAGCCCACTTGTAATCGAAAAATTGCAGGTTCGAATCCCCCACCAGCAAGGCACCTCTGAGGTACCCTGAGCAAGGTACTGCCCCCAAGCACTGCTCCCCGGGTGCTGAATTAGCTCCCCCTGCTATGTCACATATGAGATAAATGTTGAGGACACGTTTCGTTGTGGTGTGTCAACAATGACAATTATTCACTAAATTCACCTCTCCGTCTGTAGGTTGGGGTTAATACGTCTGTGGTATTCCATGAGGAGATCTGGTTGACTCCACCCACTAGGAGCAGCAAAGGTCCCGAATTTGATGGTGAATTTGGACACTGGACAAGATTGTCGGTGGTGTTCATGTAGCTGGTTACTCACATCACTGCCTTGCGAGGAATGACTGGAAACTTCCTTAATGTGTTTTGGAAATGCGGCAAAAGAGCAGAGGACTGGGCTGCTTTAATGGTACCAGGCCGTTGCCCACTCCTAACCTTATCTGGTGAGAAGCAACATCATGAAGTTGACCAGGTCAGTTTCCGTGGCCAGCAAGATGTTGTTATGGTAGATGAATAGCTCACAGTACACGAGGAAGCCACAACAGTATTCAGATGAAAAATCATACAGCTCTGGGATCTGGGAGAGCCAGCACTGGTGTTGCAGTTTGGTCAGCAGACACATCCTACAGATGTCACTCCAGATAAGCCAATGTGCCGCAGGGCTTTGCTCAGTCCATATTTGGCGAGAACGTCTGTGACAGGGAATCCAGACGCAGAGCAGGTGGAAATCACAAACGAGAGATGGAAATCAGAATCAAAGGTGAAAGCCAAGGTCAGTAAGCCAGAAGGTCGGTCCTGGGGGTACAGGGAAAGGCAGGCAGTCATGCAGACATAGGAAAGTGGAGATGAACACTCAAACTGAAAGGGCGATCAGGGAATTTGTTCACCAGGCAGGGGATCATGGGTGACACACACCAAAGCACACAGGAGCCAATTCAGGCACACTGGAAAGAACATAACACTAGGTAACTGTTCAATAGATAATTCCTCACACAGAAAGAACTTGCTCAAGCGGTTAAATACGTTAGACAATTAGTGAGAGTGAAAACAGAATAACTAATACCTGTTCAGAACTCTTGAACGACTGATCTGCTGAGGGGTCATGGCTGTGGTATAGATGGAGGGACAGAACCCAGCCCCTTAAAATGCTCTTCAGTTTTAAGCCTCCAGGGGTTGATGAGATTGACTCTGGGTTCCTCACGGCTCTTGATGATGTGGGACTGCTTTGGCTGACATTCCTCTTCAACATTGCATGGAGGTCAGGGACACTGATTCCGTGGAGGATTGATAGACTGGGATGGTGGTCCCACTTTCTAAGAAAGGGAACTGTTCCAATTTCAGGGGATCACTCATCTCACCTCATACTCCTTCACCGGGGTACTGGACGTTCGTAGATCCATCCGTTTGTAGAACCTCAGATCCAGGAGGAGCAAAGCAGATTCTGTCCTGGTCGTGGAATACTGGACCAGTACCCTACCCTCAAATGGATAGTGGAGGGCTAATGGGAGTTTGCCTAACCAGTTTGCATTTGTTTTGTGGACTTGGAAAAGGCAAATGGATGTGTCCCTTTGGGCATCCTGTGGGGGGGGGGGGGGTGCTCCAGGAATGTGGGGTGTAGAGTCCGTTCTTATGGGCCATTAGGTCCCTGTATCCCTGTATATCCAGAACGAGAGATCAGTTCACATTGGTGGCAGAAAGTCAGATTCATTTCTAGTGGGTGCAGGACTCTACTCAGACTGTCCTTTATCACCAATTCTGCGTATAGCTTTTATGGACAAATATTCTAGGTGCAGCCAAACAGAAAAGGGTGGATTGCCCCCTCAAGGTGTATAACTGGGTGACTGCATAAGGTGGAGGAGTTCAAGTGTCTTGGGGTCGGGTTCACCCCAAGTGAGGGAAGAATGGAGCAGGAGATTGACAGGTGTATTGGTGCGGCATCAGCAGTGATGCAGAAGTTGTACAGGTCTGTCAAAGAAGCAAAATTGAAAGGTGAAGATACTGATATATTGGTTGATCCATGTTCCTACCCACTGCTATGGTCATGAGATCTAGGTAGTTACCAAAAGAATGAGATCAAGGATCCAAGCAACAGAAATGAGCTTCCTTCTCAGGGGGTCTTGGCTCAGCCTCAGAGAGGGTGAGGAGCTTGCATTTGGGAGGGGCTCACATTAAAGTTGCTGCTCCTCCACATCAAAAGGAGCCAGCTGAGTAGGATGCCTCCTGGGTGCCTCCCTGAGGAGGTGCTTCAGGCATGTCCGACTGGGGGAGATCCTGGGGCAGACCCAGGACACACTGAAGAGATTATATCTCTCTGCTGGCCTGGGAGCTCTTGAGTGTCTCTCCAGAGGAGCTGGGGGAGGTGATTGGGCACAGGGCAGTCTGGGCATCTCTGCTTAGATTTCTACCTCCCCAACCTAGATCCAGATAAGTGGTGGACAATAGATGGATGGATGTTTTTACTGTTAGATGTAATGCTTATGGTTAACATTCAGGTACAGTTGAGCAATTTGTGTTATAGAAACAGTTAGGTTTAGGCTTAGGCTTTTTTAAGAGTTAGAGCTATGGTTAAGTTTTCATTATGGACAGGGTTATGGTAGAGTTGGGATTATGGTTAGGGTAGGTTAATTTTGGCTTTATAGTTAATATTATGGTTGGTATTAATAACTGAGTTAGGGTTAATGTGAGGTGCATTTTGGAATCATGGTTAAATCCAGGGTTATAATTATGGTAATAGTGTTGTGGTCAACACTTGGTAGTCTCAGAATTAAGCAACCAGTTTTGCTTAGAGTTAACACTAAATTTTATAATAGTGTTTGCTGTAGGGTCAGAGTTTGTCAAATTCCATCCATCCATTTGCCCTAGTTGGGGTTATGGGTTGGTCCAGAGCCTGTCCTGGAGAACAATCCAGAATGGGCCACCAACCCATCACAGGGCACACTGACCGACTTGGACAATTTGGTAACTCACACTTAGATTGTGAGGGGGAAACATGAGTACCTGGAGGACACCCATGATGACACGGGGAGAACATGCACAGAGACTCAAACCCTGCTCCCAGAAATGAGAGGCAACAATGCTAACCACTGTGTCACACCTTCGGCAAAATATATACAAACCAGTAGGTTATTACTTACTGTCTGTTATGTTGGTGCAATCCAGATCCATTACCCAGTCCAGCACTTCCACTCTGCCCAGCTTAGCTTTCCCGCACTTTGCCTCACATGAATACTGAGATCACCTGAGCCTGATAAGTCAAACCTATATATTCACCCTCTTCCACAATTATTTTGTGGTTTTTACTTTTTGCCATTTTTTGACATCTTTAAGAACTTGCTCATTTGCCAATTTGGCACCCTTTTTGAGTTTTTTTTTGGTTTGCTCTTAATTTTTTTCTTATTTAGTCTGCATTAGAGTACAATTTTAATCAATTCTTCCTCAGTTTTGGCTACTATTGATGATTTTAACATGAAATACCACATGCTTTACATTGTATGGCTAAACAATTCAAACTGTTTCCTAAACCATCATAGCTGGCTTCTGGGTTAGTTAAATCAGAACTTAAATTGGTGTATTTGGGTGTAGGTTTAGTTGCTTCTATTTCTTCAGTTGTTTTTACCCAGCATTTTGAGCAGGGCCCTGCAATAAATCAGTATACCACAAGATGTCACTTGAGGCAGTATTTATGCTTCGACTCAGCAAGGATTTCATATGCGTAACTGGGTCCGGGGCCCAAATTTTGGTGTTGCAGTACTGTATATATCTGTTTATTTTAACATCCAAAAGCACAATCCAAAATTTATAAACTCTAAAGACAGGCAAGGGTTGAAACCAGTGTGCGAAATACCCGCCAATATTCGGGGGGGGGGGGATAACCGGTTCAAGGTAAGATGTGGACTGAATTACGGGTATAGAGTCTGATCGATTGGTGGACATAACCTTATCATTCATCCATGTAGTAAAGGTGATTCAACTCTTAAATTAGGTTTCAAGTAAGATCTTCATGTTCTCCCTGTACTTCTGGAAAATGCGCTACAGTTCCGAAGGACACGCAGTGCAGCAACTTAATTTGCTCACAGTCTCCATCCTTCTGAAACCATTATTTTCTCCACTTCCCGATCAAACTGTCATGTTAGTACATTCCCATGTGGCCAGCCAGCTTCTGCAGAGGTGGGGGGCGCAGACCACAGTTTTGATGAATCAGAGCAACGCGCATCGCCAACAATGACGGCAACAAACCCCCTGACAATGGTGTGGACTACTGTGGTTTTTCAGGCACAGTGCTGAGTGTGCAAAGCTTGTGCAAATTCTGCACTAAATGTGGAGACCAGGACTATAAATGCATTAGAGAACCCGCTGCCTGTTTCATTTCCCATTGACAGTAGACCTCTCTCACATTGGCATGTAAGTATTCTCCCACTCCAGAATAGGGCAAAGCAAAGACTCCTATATTTCTGTAAAAAGATGTATGACATGGATGCTGGGGGATGAGGATGGTTGATAGATCTTGATTTTTATTCATTTGGCGATGATATTTCAGACCAGTTTTTCAAATTCTATTAAGGCTGTTGGGCTGTTGTTGAACTTCAAATGTCTTCTACACACTGATAAACTGATGGATGGGTCTTCCAGTCAAGCGCAGTACCCTGTCTCTAATGCTTTCTGTACTCACCCCCCCCCCCCCATACCTCCCAGCCCCCCGAGAGGGAGAGGACTGGCAAGAGGAGCAGCCATGAACACTCAACAAATTCAGACGGAGCAGAGGGGGCCGTTTAAAATCACGGTCTGGGAGGAGGAAAACTTCCAGGGCAAACGCTGCGAGTTTATGCAGGAGTGCAGGAACATCTTGGAGAGGGGCTTCCGCAAGATCCGTTCTGTCAAAGTGGAGAATGGGGTGTAAGTCACTCCCCGGGCTAGTGTGACTGCCCTGGGGTCAGGGTTGTGGTCCTGAGCGCCATCAAACATAAACTTCAGAAACATTAAGCTGCAACAAAGCTCATATAGAAGTGTCTTATGAATATTGAATGGAACTTCTGTAGTATTTTAGTTCTAGTGAAAATTAGACAATGTAAAATATTTGTTTACTTTGAATAATAACCTATAGGTCAGTTTATAGAAGAAAGGCAACTCACTTTGGCCCACTGTGGCACTAGGCACTAACTATCCAAAGCAAAAGGGATTGATTAAGGTAATTTATGGATGTGAGACCAAATGGCCATTGTAGTTAGTGTGTCATAATGGGGATTTGTGCCACATTTGTTTTCAAAATTTCTATTTATCTTTGCACCCGGATGTACCTCCATCTCTCCACTGCATTTACCTTTCCCTGTCTTTCTCTGTGCTGTTTAAACGGCTTTCAGATTTGTAGGGTTTGAGCACCCTGAGTTCCAGGGCCAGCAGTTCATCCTCGAGAAAGGGGACTACCCTCACTGGGAAGCATGGAGCGGAAACATTGGCTACAGAACAGAACACCTGCTCTCTTTTAGACCAATCAAATGTGCTGTAAGCTCTCTTCAAAATTAGTTGGCTGTCGTGATACATTGATAAATACTGAATATACTCCATGTGTGTTTCAGCCTTTAGGGGCTGGAATGGGTGTTGAATGAATTTGGACCATTTATTTGGATGAAACACATCATCATAAAATGTTTGCAGTACTTCCTATTGTGTAAATTGTGAAACAGTAAGAAAAAAAGTAACGTCCGAAGCAACTTTAAAAAAATTCCGTTGCCGCCATCTCAAGAAAAACATATTAAAATGCAGGAAGACAGGAGTGGCATTATGTTGACATGGAATGAATGCTAACAAACCATTTCCACTCCCCCAAAAGAACCACACTGACAGCAAGGTGACCCTCTATGAGTGCAAAGATCTCCAGGGACACAAATTTGAGGTCTGTGATGACTACCCCTCACTGCAAGCCATGGGCTGGTGTAGCAAGGAGGTACCCTCCATCAAAGTCAATTCTGGAGCGTAAGTGAAACATCCATATCACAGATTCCTTTTACCAGCTATGTCACACATGTCCAGGAGTCAACATTCAAAGTCAGTTGGACCTGGAGGTTTTACATTACGTGTTTAATTGGTGAGCAAGGCACCCTCTTCCCAAATAATCATTTAGTATTGAAGGTAAAATGAGAATCAGAAGACTTTAAGCAAAGAACTTACTCCATGTCAACCCCTTGACAGCTGGGTGGCTTACCAGTATCCTGGTTACCGTGGATACCAGTACATCCTTGAGAGGGACCGGCGTGAAGGAGAATACAGAAACTTCAATGAATACGGCACCCAGGCACACACACATCAGATCCAGTCCATTCGCAGGATCCAGCATTAAGTCCAGAGAATAAGAATGGTTCTGATATTGCCCCATGTGCTGAAACAACATGTGATAAAGTAGGAAATTAAGGTTCTCCAGAGATGGAAAAAAATGCATAGGCTAGGCCCATAGGCACTATTATTTGACCTCCCATCCGTAAAAGGGGCACACTGGACTACCTCAGGACAGAAGCCTACAGCTGTCCAGCAGTACAACGTTACATTGCTGTTTTCTCCTTTCCTTTATCTTCAAACACAATTTGCTTAAGTAAAACATGCATTTTTCATTTTCAGTTCTAGATTTTAGCCTTCAAACATAGATTCTCCTTTGTACTGAGTGATGACAAATTATGGCACTGTAATTTGTAGATGAAGTATCCACTGTGTTAGGAATAAGATGCACATTCTTTCTGTTGAATTGTACATTTAATAAACAAAAGCATGACTTCACCATTCCTGATTTCTCCACTATTTTTATTATGATGAGATTATCTAAGCAGAAATTTTACTCTTTAAACTGAGGAGGGTTCATCTATCCCAGCTGAATAAGAACCACTCACTAGCAAATTATGTCGATATAAACATTTGTAATCTAGTGGTTTACAATTTAAAATTCCACCTTCATAAAATATTTTATTATATAGGTGAGATTTATATAATTTCACATATTTATTATCTAATCAGTTGAAACATGTTGAAATATGTTAAATTTTGACAGAAATGTTGTTATGCAGAGTTTGCGTATTGCTGTAGGCAGTGCCGCCCCAAGCAAAATTTTATTTTGAGGCACCCCGCATTACAAAATAAATGAGTAAAAAAAAATCCATTAACAAACTTTTCCTTTTCCTGTGCACTCTTTCCTAACAACTTTTATGCAACGTTCTTAGCGGTAAATTGTTCGTAGAATGCGTCCCCTTGCGGAAAATGGGGCCCCCTATGGATCGTGGGGCCCTACGCACAGCGCGTGTTCTGCGTGTAGGGAGGGGCGGCACTGGCTGTAGGGTATGTCATTATCTGTAATTATGTTGGTTGAACGAGCTGTCCATGGTACTTACTGTATACCAGAAAATGTGTAAAATAAGAACGCGAGTCATACGATTGCGTAAAAGCTCATTTAAAATCACGCGACTCAAACAAATTCCTGCTTTCGCCATCCCACTGCATGACGAACAGCAGACGCTAAGCCGACGCGCTTTTTGGATCTTATTAACGATTTATTTTGGACTAATCTTGCTCCACAAAACTATTTTTTAGACGCATTAAATAAGGTAATATATGGCACAAAGCGCACAGTCGAGTACAAAAATGCATGTGTAATAAGACCTAAATGAAAATACCGTATGAGTGATTTGTTTTAAAACCAGTAGGAGTGGCGGGTGTGGAGTCACACTGTAACATCCGGCCAAGAATCCGCTTCAGCGTTTGTGCAGCCTGTTTGTATATAACGCTTACATGGTGCCTCACACCCACACCGGACTGGGCCATGTAGATTTAACCAACTCAGAAAAACACCCTCACACACCCAGTCCAGGATCTCCTTATAAATGTTCAACTAAACACACCTTTCTCAAATATACTTTCCTCTTCCAGTTGATTTAAACGGGCACACATTTCTGGTCTAACATTGCCATGATGGTCAGATGGTAGAGAGAGTTGCTTTTTTAATCATTCCTAACTTGAAAACCCGACAAACCAGGTAAGTTCAATTCTTAATAAGAGCGCAGAAATACAATAAACACATCTTAATCCATATGAATGAAATAGAAAAGTACAGGCGAATAGATGGATGGTATCCAATCAGGTGCTTATTCCAGATGTAGGTCATTATAATGAGGTAGACTGTATGCTTAGAATTTCGCAGCTTCAATGGGCTTCAGTAGGTTTTTAATTCCCTAGCAATTTCGATCGGGGAAGAACATGCTGACATACATAATTCTGACAACAGCGTTTGTTTGAAGTCAGTTGCTAACTTGTTTATAATTCTGGGAATCATGTAGGCCCTATGCAATATCACTGCCCAGACTTCACCACTGATTTTAATGTGGAACTAAACTGAAACATTTGCTTTCTAAAAATATATATTCAAAAACCGGATTTTGGTAAATTACTTAAGTGTTTAATCATGTCTTTGGAATATTCAAATTTTCCCCAATAACGATTTCCCTCAATTATATCCAGTGGAGAGGTAACATAACTGTAGTCAACGTATACGTATGCAACCTTACTAACATCTATTAGTGCTTATTTGTGAAATCAGCATTTAAACGTATTAAATTATCCTGCATTATCGACTTTTGAAATTATCCTGCATTCTAGGCTTGTTTTAAGTTGCCTGCGACCTGTTTAAAGACTCAGGCAGCTAAAGCAAGTCTTGGACGCTGGAAATAATTCTGCCAGAAGCAACGAGTAGCTGGAGAAAAGAATAAGGACACTCAAAGGGCATCTGTTTCATTATCTCCATGTTCGTATTACTTTTAGTGTATCATAGTAAGTATACAGATCCGAGTAGCATGTAACTTCCTTTTCATTTACATACCGTATTTCACTCGAAAATACCCATCCCTGTGGTGTCCTCAAGCGATAAGGGACAACTTAATAATATTTAAAGAGAAATCACACCATGGACGCCGTCTTATCTCTCCTGCACCCTTTATTTTACAATGCGACCGCGTTAAAAATACAAAGCCCGATGGAGTAATACTGGCGGTAAAGTATATTTATATATATATTTTTTTTACTTTGTCGCTTCGAAGTGGGAATAGAAAATAACACTGAGGATTAAAACTACTCTGCACTCATTCTTTCTCAGTATATCAACAGCTTACTTACAATATGTAGCTGCAAGTACACATGTAAGCAATTATGTGATGGGGTTCCGTTTCATTACATCTAGGCCTACTTCATATAATCACTGTGCGTCATGTATTAAGTAATAAAAATAATTTGCCTTTTACGAATTGTCGCATTGTTTCTTTCACTTGCTATGTTTAATTACTTAATCAATTGCTTGCTGTCATCCTACAAAAAGGACAAAATAAATTAACCAAACCATTATTTTAGGTCAAACGCACAGCCGTCGAGTGCGATCTGGACATGCGCTGCAAATGTGTCTACGGGTACATTCGTGTTATCTTACGGCGCCGCGCCGCCGCGATCTGGTTAACTGGATAAACAGGGTACAAAATGTCTGCTGGAGACGTATATAGGGCTATTACAAAACAAAAGTCTCAGACGCACTGTCTATATTTAAAAACTCGTGTGCGATTATGTCGCATTTAATAGTATCCTAGATATTTTCTGTGAAGGACGCATTTCATAAATAGTTTAAGTCGAACATTAACAAAGCACACACGCGCCTTTTACAGAAAATCGAGCGCATTTAATTGGAATAAAAACCGCGTGGTGTACGGTTTTCGGATTTACAGTAGGCCTATATTAAGTTGGTCGACACTGGCGTTCAGCCCCGAAGCTTAAAAAGATTGATGCTTTTTCCGCTGTGTTCACAAACATAAGCGAAGAACAAATCGGCCAATAGATAATGCAGGCCATCAATAACAAACACCGCAGAGTAATATAATTGTATGTAATGTAATTGTTTTAGTTTGACTATATCAGCGGTCCTGGTCAAATATATAGCGACAGCAGATAACGCCAGGTTAGAGAGGGGAGGAGAAAACATTCAGGGCTGGTTCTAGCCAGTGTGGAATCACCATCTGCCCCCCCGAGGTAAAGTGAAATTGCAAGTCGGCGCCCCCCTCATAAGTTGGCTGCCTATGTCACCTCATATTCACATTCACAATAAGTCTATTTGCATAATTATAGCAAAATGATATTTTGTTCATAAGGACGGCCTGCGAATGAAAAAGCCGCTTTATAACTGCGACCTGTACCCGATAAACGGTGGGAAGGTCACTGAATTGATGGATGTCCAGTTTATGTTGCGCACAAACTGACCGGGTGCTTATTTATAATAAGCAGTCAGCTGGTGCTGAACGTAGGCCGCCGCCATCTGGTCGCTCCCTGGCCAGACAGCTTGCTGCTGGGGTTGTCGGGGACGCAGTTTCACATTCTGGTGTTGACAAGCCATTACAGCATGTAAGTTCAGCTCTCATCACATCAGCCCTTACATGCACCGTCACTGTTAGAGAGAAACAGTGATTTCATAATTTAGCGCCAACTTCTCAAA
The DNA here is from genome assembly GCA_026781065.1 of Mormyrops boulengeri. Lineage (NCBI taxonomy): Eukaryota > Metazoa > Chordata > Actinopteri > Osteoglossiformes > Mormyridae > Mormyrops > Mormyrops boulengeri. Next base: position 46,352,879 of record JAODLD010000001.1, read on the forward strand.
ACCCACTGAGATTAAATTCACCTTCAGCTTAATTTAAAAGGAGCCTGCCAAAAGGAACCAGTGTTGTACGTTAATGACATCAACACAAAAATCCGTCTGAGGATTTGTCTGGCCTATATAGACAGCTAGGCTATATATGCTATGGATAATCTAAAAACACATATGTAACGGTTTATTTTTTACTATAGTGGGATTGTAAACCAACTTGCGAGAAAATATAGGCCCTACATATTTGCTGCCGATGTTGTAGTTCTGGACTAACTCCAGTACGCAATGTAAATATCTTAATGTCAATCTGTTCGTTCTATGTAAAATGAAGAAGCAGGCCAATACGTCACGGTTACAGTTTTAATCTGCTGAGCGAAAGTCAGTAGCTATCTATAGGTGTTGCAATTATCGATCCATTTTTAGTGTCTCTATAACATCTGGCTTCTAATCAATAACATACGATTTGTAGTGACCAAAAATGCAAAATGTTAGGTATCCAACTGTACAATGTCTTTGTTGTCGAAGATGCGCGGAAGCATGAACGCAAAGGTAAATATTCTATTCCAATCATAGGCAGACGATTTTGTTTGCAAAGAGTTAAATAGGCGGAAAAGAGAGCGGATCTGAACGGGTTTCCATGTCAAACACTCCAGTGCTCCATAGAAACTCTGATCTTAACGCGGAAACTTTATTAAACCCCGATAGTGGATTGATAAAGCAGAATTTCTATCAGGCCCCCTTTTTATTGTGGAGACAGGGAAGGATGACAAAGGTAAATTGCTCTTTTAATTAAAGCAATGCAGCAAAGGAAATTGCTGTCTGAATATTGTCTCAGAGATGGGACTCGAGACTGTTGCCTGGAAACTTCAATCTGTTTCACATTTATTCCAGATCATAGTTTTGAGATAAAGTTTAATAAAAATCGTCCCCCCGAATGAAAGAGAGCCCTTTCTGATCAAACAGCTACAATGAAACAGAACTGTGGAGGAAACCTTATGTTTAACATGTATCTTTCAGGTAGACGTTCTTGTGCAAAATCGGAAATTATGCTTTAAATATCTGTAACGCCAATGAAGCGGCTTTAGACTTCGCGTGATGGCGATGCCTTGTGCCGACGATCGTTTAGCCTTTTCTATCTACTGTTGGAACACCTCTCGTCTTTTGTCGGAAATCGGATTTCCTTTTTCCTGGACGCGTTTCCTGACTTAACCAGTGAAGTTCTAGCGAAAAAATCACAAATGCATAAAAACCCTGACAGGGGAATATAAACTGTTATACCGTAATACATCGCAACATTCAAAATTTTAACTTAAGAAAAGAAACTAATTTATTATAATTGAGAAACATTTCTCACAGAAGCTGTAGATTATATGTCATAGACTATTGAGTAATATATATTATACAAGGATTAATGTATTTTCCATACAAGTTACTGCGTTTTCAAAATGAATGTGTTTTATGTTCATTTCAGAGCCGGCTGAAAATTTTTTGAAAGAAGGAAAAGCTTCTTCATGGAGTCCGATTAATACCGGGGTGCAAAAAGGTAAGATCGCGCGCATTGTCAAATATTTACCTGCACTTTTCCGAACAAAAACACACGTTAACAGATTTATGTGATTTATTTATTAAAAATAGAAAACTGATTATCTGGTATTTAGTGACTGATGGATAGCTGTATTAATTTAATTCATGCAATTAGGGATATTGGAGAAATTAGGGAAGATTACACATTATTTTAGGTAAAAGACGTACATATGTTCGCCATGTTATGTATAAAATTTGGTTTATGCGGTTTTACTGAAAACCATAACTATTATCCCATAACTATTTTTGTTGCTATTATAAATCAATAAAATAATATTTTTAAATTGAATTATGCAATTAATTGTGTTCTAAATCGTGATTTTCTTGTTATTTAATAAAACTAATTTATGATGGATTAGAAACAAAAACTGCAAGATAGACCACAGGCGCAAACGTTTTCGTATTGCTGTTGATTTTCTTTTAGGTGTACATTTCCCTGTAAGAATGAATTTTGTGCCAATAATAGGAATTTTACAATTAGTTACAATTAAGCTCGAGTATAGTTTTATTTGCTTTGCCATACGTAAAAATTTTGCACTAAACGCATAAATGTAACGGGTAATGGGATTGTTTTGGCTTATACGACAGTACAGGCTGGAGTGGACCGTGGGTAATTTATTGGCTAAGTTTAATATTTTAGGAAGCGTTGTAAATAGTACTTTAAGTATGCACGATAAAAAAGAGAAGCCAAATTAAAAATAAAAGATGACGAAGAATCAAATTTAGGTATGAAATCTCTTCAGAATATTTGGGATATTTGATATTTCAGAGTATACGCATTGTCACTTCCATTATACAAGACGGATATATTATGACCAAGGAAATATTACTACTACTACTACTACTACTACTACAAATAAATAATAATAATAATAATAATAATAATAATAATAAAACAATAATAATAATGACCACAACGATGATGATGATACTACTACTGCTACTACTACTACTACTAATAATAATAATAATAGCGTAGCCTTAGGCTTGTTTTATTTTTATAAACTAGGACTAAATCTTCATAGCGCACAATCCATTTCCTTTATCGTCATGACAATATTTCTGATCACGGACAAATTCTAACGCCGCGTGGTGTGTATACTAGGTAGCGGACAGATCCAGCTGTGGCAGTTCCTACTCGAGCTCTTGTCCGACAGCTCCAACATAACCTGCATTGCCTGGGAAGGAACCAACGGAGAATTCAAACTCATTGACCCCGACGAGGTGGCTAGAAGATGGGGCGAGCGGAAAAGCAAGCCCAACATGAACTACGACAAACTCAGCCGCGCTCTCCGATACTACTACGACAAGAACATCATGACAAAGGTCCATGGAAAGCGGTACGCCTACAAGTTTGATTTCCATGGCTTAGCTCAGGTGTGCCACCCGTCGTCTGCTGAACATACCCTCTATAAGTTTCAGAGTAATTTTGCCCCGATTCCATTTTCTGGGATTTCTAAACTCAACCTGGTGGCGCCAGGCGTCGGTTCCTCTGGATTCTCCTACTGGCCCGGTTCTCCGCCCAGTCTCTACCACAGCCATAACCTGCAACCTCCAGGACCGTTTAGCACCGTAACCGCGTCTCACATCAGCTGTGTTAACAATATCAACAATGTCAGTAATATAAGTAACCACTACAACTGAATTTTTTACGTTTAAAACTTCATATTTCTCTCACTTCATAAAAAAAAGCTGTGAAAATTGTTAAATAATGTGGTTATGCACACGGTAGCAGTCGAAATTAGGTGAATACATGCTGTGCATTCAAGGCGTTTAATTAAGGTATACCTTTCGGTCATTGGCGATTTTCCAGTATTCAGTATTCATCAATGTGCAATTTATTTATTACGATTATAATTAAATCACCTAATACCTTACAGGGCTATTCAAATGTGCATTTTTGAAATGGTATTGCAGTACCAAGATTAGGCACTTGGCTCCCCCTAGTGTTGTAGATTGGAATTAGTTGACTTTTTCTGTTTTCTTACCACCGTCTTTAATAAAATATGTGATATGAGTAACTGGTGTAAGGTACGATTTTTAAAATTTTTAATTTTAATACTTAAACATGTAAGGGTTAATGCACAACAAGATATCTGCACGCCTGAGTAGGCGAAGAACCGTCTGACATGAACCTGAGTGCGTTTGAAAACCTGAAATACACGGCACATACCACGGTAACCACACATTTAGCTTACACGTTTGCTCTTGATGAGCCGGACACGATTTTATTATTAGAATTACTATGTAACGTTTTGCGGTATTACTATAACTATTTTCGTCTTGGCCTGATATTTTTAAAGCAAACATCTTTAATGCTTCTTAAACATCCACGATTTATTTTTACTGTGAGTTTCGAGAGTTCGATAAAGTTTGGTTTTTAATAACGATAACGAGAGTTTATAACTTTTAATTTTATTTTTGGTGAAGTAGGCCTAATATAACTGCCATTAATTAGAAATGTAAAAAAATGTACTTGTACTTAGTTTTTAACTCCATAGTTAAACAACCGAAACCGCTTCATTATACAGTTTAGTCGCTTTAAGGGTTTTTTTACTTCTATAACTGGTAAAAACAGTTTAGAATCTGTGTGCTGATTAATGCACCACAAACTAGTTGATTTTCAGTACGTTTTGATTAGTGACAGAAAAATGTTCGATCGACACTCTTAAACGCCAGATGAGGATGACAGGCATTAAAGGAGACCGGTGCTTATCTTGTTAAAAAAAACCTACAACTCCCATGTTTCAGGATGACCAGGGTATGCCTTTCCGGTTCAAAGCGTTTTTAAACTAAAAACCGTTTTTTTGAGCCACACGGGGGCACTATTTGCTCATGAATAGTTTGATAAGAGGGCGATAAGAGGGGTTAAAATAATGACCACTGTCTCATTATTTCGAAACAGTAGAACAAAAGATTGGGATTACAGGGGAAAAAAAGCTACTATACATTTTACTCATTAGATTTGTCAAGCTGCTATTCTAGATTCATGTAGTAGCTTAACGGAAAATAAAATTTGTTGTTCTACGTATATAGATATTATTCATCCCATCGCAAAAAGAAATTTCTACACCAAGAGCAATACTAATAGTTAGTTTTTATTTGATTTGTCCTCTTTTCTTTCTTGATCTAACTGATATTCCTTTCCAAATATCATCTTTCGATAGCCTGGATAATATTTCTAAGTGGATGCCAGGTGACATAAGAATGCATTCTTATTTCATATTATTATTATTTCCAAATGTTCTGGCAAAGTCTTTATCCTGAATATCGATGGTACCATTTATTAATAAAGTAGGCTGCTTGGCAGTAAATTTGCCACAGCCATTTATTTCATTAAACAAAAATGTCTATTTTATTGGAATTAATGTAAATTATCATCATGGCCCTAGACTGGATGTGCACTGATGGATGGATTATGTTGCATATGGAATGGTTACAGTATCTCACTGATTTTGTTTTAAAATATCAAAAATCAGTCTTGTTAAATTGCAAATAAACCATTGCGTTCAAAGAGAAACCACACAGGAACCCTCTTGAAATGTTACATGTTTTTAAATGCTTATATTACATTTAAAGCTATCCTGTCCTTTTATATGACCCTCATTTGCAGTCATCAAGCGGTG
>JAODLD010000001.1:46358176-46372126 GCA_026781065.1 Mormyrops boulengeri
CCTTATTTTTATTTCATAAACCAGCCCCCCCCCCCCCCCCCGCTCTGAACCCCGTCCCTCAGTGAGACAGTGATTTAGTGACACTGGTGGGTGCTATAGCAACCATCTCCAAACCATTTCCTGTTGAGACTGGTTGAGATTGGCTAACGTGCTCCGCATTCACTGCCATCTGGGTGACAGCAGGCTACAAATATTCAATAGTATTACTGATTCATATTAAAATACACATACACACATGTATAATATATTGTCTTTGTTATGGCTAAAATGTTACAATGTATTTGTAAAGAAGATTAGGATTGTAAAAGGTGTTTTATATAGAATAAGAAATAAAATGAATAGAAAAGACAAATCAGGGTTACAGCTGTATTAGGATTCAACCTGTACTAGATGAATGACATAATAGTGATATAATGAATAAAAAATGACGGAAATCAGCAATTGTGTTGTATTATTATCTGTCTTGACTTTGACCTTGTCTCACCTGAACATGCAATCGCCTTCACTAATATGAGAAAACATTCTGCTGACTTTTATGCTAACAAATGTGTTCATGTCGTTGTTTAACAGGTTAAAGATTCCCTTCTTATCCTGTGCATCAGAAGCAAATGAGATCATGGAATAGGGTGGTTACATAAGCTGAGATAAGGAAAGTCACCGTAGGTGGGAGGAAAACGTTATTATAACCAGCACATGTACGACTGTGTCAGGGCTTCTCTGGTAATGAGCTGCTGAAGTCAGTGGCTGCTGGAGTTTTCAAATGTCTCAGGAGATCTTAACGCTCCTGCTTTGCAGATTTTTACATTTTCCCCGAAAGTGACATAAGGTGTGTAGGATAGAGGCTGAATCATAAGGTATCATGGATTCTTATTTAGAAAAATGATGAAAACTCTAATCCCAACATGATGACATTAACCCCTACCCAGCCCTAACCTTAACCATAACCATAACCCCTCCCCAGCCCTAACCTTAACCATAAGTAACCAAACTAAATACGAGACTTTCTGCATTTTCAGTTTTTTGCTTGCATCCACAGATCTTTGTGGGGACTGAAAAAAATGTTCCCCACAACATAAAAAAATCTGTTTTTTATCACAGTGTGGGGTACATTTTGTCTCCACAGTGTGATACAAACATCATCCACACACACACACACACACACACACAGGTTGAACACCACTTGCACATTTTTGTGGTATCTACCATAAGGACTTAACAGGAGACATGGTGCTCCCAGACATGTATCATGTTGATGGAAATGCTGCTTCGAAGATGTACCTTGGAATAATCCCTTTTATAGAACACTGTGTACATGGACCAGGCATTCTTTCAGGAAGCCAGCACCCCCAACCTTACATAAGATACCAATGCAACAAGACTGTATCGAATCTTTGTGCATCTATGGTACATATGAGAATTAAGATACTTACTTTATTTGGCAAATACCTTTGGCCAAAGAAATATACAAATGAGGCAAATAGCACAGCATGAACATGTGACTGTCAAGAAGTCAGCTAGGTGCAGATGTGTCCAGGCTGAGCTTCCAGTGAATACCCAGGTACAAGTGTAAGCAGGACTGGAGCAGGAGCGACACAACAGCTTCTAACTAAGCAACAACCTAATATTACTACTGCATAATAATGGAATTATGTCCATTTTACTGTTGGAGCTTTATTTGTACATCTGGTTCATAGACAAAAGGCACTGCAAACAAAGTAGACATGGGAGAATCTGTAAATGTGTCAGTACCAAAAGTGATGACAGATTAAAAGAGGCAACATGAGGTCTATTCCTACATAAACTGCTCTTAATACCAGTCACACCTTCAGGACCGATCGCAGCCAACAAACCTTCCAGCTCAAGCCTAAAACCAGCTGAAGGATCTATTGTTGTTCCCTTCTTACTGGCGGGATCCCAAGTTATGTCACTTTGTTTGTGTTCTTTGGGAGGATTTCTGTCTTCTCAGGATGAGCCACACCCCCTAGCTGTGAGAGAGAGATCTGCTTCTTGGAGGGGCGCTGACTGCTGTGAGAACAGTCATTAGTTTGTCTTACAGAGGAGTGAGAGTTAGAGATGTCTCAAAGCTTTCAAAATCTATCTTTGAATCCACAACAAAATGGTATAAATGACTGCTATTTAAGCGGATGAAATCATACTGTAATTCCAAAAAAAAAAAAGTATCTAAAGTGCAGCTTGACAATGAGCGAATACACATGGGCCGAAGCACTATTCAATGACTGTGGTGACATATTAAGTCAAAACAAATGCTGACACATATAACGAATATGCCTCTCCATTATTATTCAATATTCACTTACACGCAATAATGTGTCCTGGTTATGTGTGGGTTTCGGGCTTGGGGGTTAACAGGCTTTTGGCCATAAAACAGTAAATGGAGTGAAATAAAATGTAACCTTTTAAAAATTCATACATTCAATATTTGCAGTTACTTAACACAAGTGTTAAAACTATGACAAAATTTTCATTTTAAGTTGATAGTCCACAAGGGACTGGAGAACGAGCCTTAAGCGTCAAAATCACTCGAAAATGACACAAAAGTTGCCATAACAGCATTAAGAAGATTGCAGTGGGCCCCAGAGGCTGAACATGTCCAAGCTTTTCTGGTGAAAGAGTGGTGAAGCCTTTATCAAATAGCGGTAATGTGTCGAGCACATTCTGAAGGCAGAGCACCCTCATTATCACAGAGGTCGCCACGGCGCCTGGGTGGAAGGCTACGCTTGTTCTGCCGGTATCTGTCTATAAGCTCTGCTAAGGCTCACCTACACTGAACCGCAGCGGGCGTATCCATCACCTGAGGGAGAGCTCGTCACATTCGCCCTAGTTCGCCTTTGTTTTCTGGTAAGACACGGTTCCCTTTTTTAGGAAAAATGGGGCGGTATTTTAAGCTTCGTCCTACAACGTTAAGTCGAGGACCTGGTTCTTTGAAAACCTCTGTAGCCCTTCCAGCTTGACCTTTAACCTCGAAAACATTTCCTTAGATGCTGCCAGTTCAACAATAAAACATCAGATTACTATGTACGCTACAAATGCTACAGATGCTAACAACTCTCCCATTAGCCTTATGACATGCACAGTAAAAGAAAATCACACTGAAAAGCTGAATTCCATGCTGAAAGGTGTTAAACGCCTGTGATGTTTTCCCTCCACTGAGAATGGGACGAAAAAAAGCACCAGGCATACATGTATGTAGGTCACTTAGGCAAAACTGTTATTCTCGTTAATATGTAGCGAAGAGACTTCTTTTTATAGTACGCTGGTGCGTATGTAATGCCCCTTCCGTTATGCAAATGCCAGTAGATTTCAAGCACTGCCTGTTTTTAATGCCATCTCGAAAATTTCCGCATAAGATGTACCTCCCCCACTCTACAGTTACAAAGAGCCAAAGTGATTTCTCTGAGCATTGAAATGTGCGAATTTTCAGCCCAAAGAATTAGCAAAAAATTAAACACTCTAAAGCACATTGATATTGTTTTTTGGGTGCGACTTTACACTTGTTTTCTGAAAAAGCAGAGAGATGGACTGTAACGTTTTGCAGATGCTGTGTGCATACAAACTGACCACACACCCTTATCTCACAAGTCTAAAGGGCTGCCCTCATTCCTGTTCCCTCCCTGTAAACTGCAAGGCAAACCATACAAGCTCAGCTCCCTCTCTCATTTAACGGCATCTAAAGGAGGATAAGACGATTAAGGCCCCCTTACATAACTGAGGCCTTTTATGTTAAAGCTGGCTGTGACTTTTGGAAGTATCTGGGGAGACGGATTAGTAAACACTTATGCTCTAAGTGGACAAAAACGACTTCAATTACCGCAGGCTAATACCAGATTTGTAGCCCACATAGCCAGTGGGATAAACACACAGGCCAACATTTTTGTGACCCTGAAACTTGAGACCCTGAGACGTGAGCTTTGGTCAATTTTCCCCTGTCCATTAAATATCGTTCTTTATATTTGGCTGTTAAAGGGTTATTCTTTCAAAACAGTTACAAGTGGAAAGAGAGCAACTGAGAGTGATTCATATGGAATCTATGCTGTTTACAACTCAGATGCTGGTGGTTGTCCTAGCAACAGGCAGAGGTCATTATGAGGGTATAGCGCATTGATAGTTATGCTAATATCTTAAACAAACCATTTTAAAACATGTCGTAGGGCACCTGAGAGTTTAACCAGGAACTAAAAGAAATGCAAGTGAAGTTATCTCACTGTGTTTTCATGATTTTATAGATGTTGCAGTTGCTAGACTACCATCAGTTTCAATAATACACTGACTCCAAAGTTAATAATGAACTATAGATAGTTTAATCAATAAAAAAAGGCTAAAAAAAAGCGTTCAATCGCTGCTCTCATGTTACAGATCAAAGCAACAAGAGAACATCTATTCATCTTTTAACCACTTATCCTCCACACATACTGAGCGAAGGCAGGATTCAGTAGGCGGGACCCAGGAGAAACAAGACAACAGTGTGCCTGCTGAGCCTACATGTCACGGCAGCAGAACCCCAATATTACCACAATATTTTGCCAACATAATTACAGTCAGTTCCTGAGGTTTTACAATATGGTGTATTTTGTTTTTTAATCAAGTAATAGTCTAGTTTGAGGCTACAAAAGTAGTAAACATGTGTAGCTAGAGGCTATTGTTAAGTTCTGTGGAATAGCATTAAGTGTCATCTGAAATACTAGATGTCTATTACAAGTATACTGCAGTAATACTGTATTACAATTCTCATTTTATTAAGAATGACTGCATTGTTATATTTAAATAAGCACATTATGAAATTGACAATTGGCCACCACGGGTAAATGCTACATAAAGGTTTTTCATAAACGCAGGTGATGCAATGACCATATAGATTAATGGTACATAGATGAGGAAATTAAAGTATAAATGTACAGTACACGGATGAGGGAATGACAGTATAGATGCACGGTACATAGATGAGGGAATTACAGTATAGATGAACAGTACATCAATGAGGGAAAGACGGTATAGATGTATGGTACATAGATGAGGGAATGATAGTTTAGATGTACGATACATACCAGTTCATAAGAACATAGACCCACATATTGTGGGAGTTTGCAATGTGGCCTCTGTTTTATGGTGCATCAGTAAGTCACCAGAGACACGTGGCAGTTTTACGACAGGCACAAGCTGAATCAAGCCCAGGATGTGACCACACAGGACACCTAGTGAGAGGTTTTTTATGACAGTCAAATCTCAGAGTGTGACACCACACGACTCATCTCAAATAGTTTTTGTGAAACCGTGGAATGATTCTTTCCGCTAGTAAGGAAGTTCTTCCTTGAATACCAGGGCTTAATTGTTCTTACGGGCTTTAAACCAGAAAAAAGAACTCACAACTCAAAACAGACGGTCCCCTTTAACGTGAAGACTTTCTACAGCTGTTTTTAAATAAACTTACTGCCACCTTTCCTCTGACAAGAGATACCTAAAATAAACAGGAAAATAAATCCTGTTGGTAGAAAAGTAATACAAGAAATACACTGAACTGCATAAAAATAAAAATATAATATAGCCACACATGATGGATAGACCTGGTTTCTGATCATTTAGTCATTGATGGATACAGTGACCCTACACAGAATATCCATCAATCAGGATATAGGAAGAAATGTCCTCTGATACATATCAAAATAGTCCTTCATATAAACCGGCATAAAAAGCAAAGACCTGCCAATGATAAAAGGAAAGAATATGTCCAATCTTGTTTTTTAATAAAATTTATGCTTTTTTCCATATCGTAGCAAGAGATGTGTTAGAATGTAGTGAACTATATAAAAAACAGGGATCTTACAAATAAATGTTTGGTATATTTTATTTTGTTGTAGGGTTCACAATTCTTTCCCCAAAATTTTCTGTCAACATCAAACTTGGAAAAACCTATGTTTTGGTGTTTTCTGTAATATAGTCAATACATCTGTGAAGAATCATGTTTCTGTGACACTGGCATCACTGACCATTATCACCATTGGGGTACTGAAGTCAGATTTGTTCAGACATTGCTAAACTATTAAAGTGCATGGTGATGCATATTTTAATCTTTTAAGGGTTAGAAAATTACCTCTACACTAAATCTTGCAGAGATAGCAAATGCTTACTTACTGCTCTTCCTCAGACAACAAAAAGTGTGTGCTAGACAACAAAAAAAAATGTTAATTCATTCTATGAAATGTTGGATATGTCCTTCAATGGAGTACAGTCTGTTGTTGTCAGGTCTTACAGTGTAACATCTGCAGTATTGCATTAAGGGTCTAGCCCACATTTACTGTGGATGAACAACTTTTAAAAATGTAGTGGTTACTATGGAGACAGAGAGAACGTCCCCGCAGCAACGCTTCTGACCCGGCAGCTGGGCTCCGCATCTCCTCGTCACAATCACAGTTCTAGCAGACTGCACCAAATTTTAGCCAATCAAATATAAGAACACTCAGACCACGTGATACATCCGCCGATTCACAAATTTGGGAGGACTTCTCATATTATTAGAACATTCTGGTGGAAGAGAAGTCTGCACGATGTCGAATGACTTTTATAAAGAAAAGCACCTCGAGGTATTCAGAAAAATATAGCTAACAAACACAGCGAAACCAGGTATTTTACGGTTTCAACACAAAATACAATCCAGTTTCACATATTGATAAACAGCCTTTTTAACCATAACTGTAGTTATAACTTCTGCATGGAAGTTGCATATGGTATGGTATAAAACTCCAGTCTCTGGATCAAAACATAATGTTCCTGGTTGCTATGAAATACATTTCTGCTGGAACCAGGTCTAGGGTGCATTCTTTATAAAATACAGCAAAGCCGAACCAAAGGTCTGTTTCAGCACCTGGGTCAGCGACTACATATGAAAGTGGGCATTGTTTTACAGCGAAGCATCGGTAAGAAATGGATCTCTGTTACTTAGATCTGAATGTTATATGAGCGTTGTTACTGCACGTAACATGTTTTCATAAAATCGTCAAAAATGGCTGACAGGTAGAAGACTGAAAATAGTTGCCTTTTACTCTAAGTCGTTATAAAGTATAGTAAAACTAAGAAGTTGGAAACTTAGTAAAAGAAGATTCAGAAGCCTATTTAGCATATTACTGCTTAGCGCAAGTATAGAAAAAACAGGTCAGGGCTTAGGTCCATAAACGTCATTTGTTTCAAGCTTTTGCTTATCAAGTAATACAAGTTTGTATATGTATTTGTATATGTAAGTTACAAGATAACATAAACACTTCATTTTCTTTGATCATACATTACGTATTTTAAAGATTTTACTGCACCTCATAAACACACAACGCTAAAAAAGAGAATTCAAATAAGTTGTTGAATAAATATTATCCTTACTCTGAAGTCTACCGTACTTTTCGACTACCTATTAGAATAAATCTCACCGTGCTGTTGCGTAAAAATATACTGGCACAGATCGACAAATGCAACCTGTATTTTAGAATAATCCAACTAAAACATCATAACAGTAGTTATAAACTTACTGGTAACTACCGCATACTTATAATAAAACTACTGTATCATTTACATTCAACGACAGGTTTTCTTGTCCTTTTCAAAAATAAAAAGCTGGTAAAGATAATTCCAAATGCTATCGCGGTTGACGAGACAGCATTAGTACTGGTATATTTTATACATGTATATTGGTTTAAATGTACAATATAAAACGACACGTTTTATACTATAACAATTGGCACATATGATGATATAGTAACATTTGTTTGCCACTGAAGGAAAAAATCACATTCAATGTTCAGATATGAGGTTAGAAATAATTCACGTGCAACGTGTCCATTGAAGGCCAGAAGCCTGTAAGACTCCACGGCACACAACACAATACAGCTGTTTCTAAACCTCTTGCTTCTCACACAATAAAATGAATATCAAAATAAAACACTTAAATATTTGCTTGCTTGCTAGCACTCATTTTCTCCACCAGCAAGCTACAATTAAAGTACAATAATAATTAGACATGCATGTATTCAACTGTCCCTCACCATATTCCCAATGTACTGTGATTCACAGTAACACGAGGTATTTACAAGGTTAAAACATGAAAACATCGTATAGGGAAAATGAACGCTACAAATTTGTATTGATCCAATGACTCCTGTGTATGTTTTTTTTCACCACGTCCTTCCCTCGGCTTCAAACTTAAACTACCTTTACATTTAGTCACAGAATGAAATACATCCCGATTAAATTTCTAAATACGTTTTTTCCTTAGTTCATTTCAACGCTCCGGATTATTAATGACTGTGCCCATTGATTCTCCTTCGTTTTTGAGGTCCTGAAATACTTCGGTGAAGAAATGTGGATCAGAATTGATTTGCAACATTTTTGAGCTCATTTTGTCAATAACCTCCAGGGATCGTTCCCAGAATGAGTCCTTGTTGGTTTCCACAAGGAAGGGTTTTAGTGGGTAAGATATTTCATTGCCCATGTAAGAGTAAGCTAGGTAGAGGCAGGTTAGGAAGGTGGCTTGAAGTTCATACTCGTTATCGATGTCATCTGTTACCGCTTCTCTACATAGCAAGTACACGAACACCAGGTTAGCTGGAGTGATGAACCCCTGGTCCTGCCAGCCCTGTATGAGAAGGGACCGGTCCACGTTCCTGAACCACAATATAATCTCGTTGGGACTGAGCTCTTTCAGTTTGAAGCATCTCCGACATATGAACTGACTAAGACACCTTAAGAGCTCACCAGTTGATGCCTGGACAATCACGCGTCTTGGAGTGATGATCGACTGCTGGTTAGGCTGTTTTATAACCGAGTCAAGCTGTTTACCGCTCTGGGTTTGAGTGGGTGGGTCGCTGTGGTTAGGAACCGTCGGCACCGGTACCGCAAGCGGGCCCAGCTTCAGATCCCGATGCGACTCTTTCCGGTCCGGGAACGACTGCTGCGACTTTTTTAGGTTTTCGTTGTTTAAATGCTCCACTGGGTCGCTGGGTGTCGGATTTACTTTCTTAGTGCTCTTTTTCTTCGCCGAAGCAGCAACAAGCCGCTTCCATGTCAGGGCCGGTATCAATACAGGTTGTCGCTTGATGCTTTTTTCAGTCTTTCCATTACTAGAGTGTCCTCCTTCGGTCTTAACATCAACAACGCCCCCCTTCCTCGATGATGGCGATATGGAAAGCACTGTCCCCATCTCTCCCTCTTCGGTCAAAGTCAGTGATTTCCCAAATGCTGGAGTCCCGGAGACCGGTGCCGGTATTTCGTTATCCGCTCAGAGCCCGGTACTCAGTCCCATTGATAATTTCATTGAACACTTGATAGATAGTGGGCGAGGCTGTGGATAATCTGCTGGGCGTCGAGGAGCCAAATTCCAGCAAACTGTAATAGACTGGTAGCTTGCTTATTCCCCGTTATCTGTAAAACTCTGATGCGCCAGCGACTTCAAGACAGTAGCAGAGATCAGTCGGGATGGACCGACCAGATCCTCGGCAATGAGAAAGCAATCGGATAAACCCGCAAACCCAGATTAGTCTGACGAGTGTACCACAGTTTAAGATGGGCAATGATCGACAGTCAACTGGGCCAATAGGAGCGAGTCTTAATGACCGTATCGCATCCTCATTTCACAGCAAGTATTTTTTTATTACTGACAAACAAAAATAGCCGTGTTGATGTTTATGACTGTATCTGTCAATGTTTTAAATTCCCTTTGAAGAACCATTTGTTAAATGAAAACGAAAGTGAACATGAGCTAAGTATTTGTTTTATTTGTATCCAATTATTAGCCTATATAAAAGAATTGTCCATAGGCAAATTAATTTTTTCCCCCGATCGTTAATGCTATAAAAGCTAAAACGGTAGGCCACATAAACAAATATTGAGTAACCCATTCTTTGGTGTTGTCGGAGTTACGTTAATACGATAGGGTGTGTTATATAAATTAAGATTTTATATAAATCATCGCTACAAATTTTGACATTCACTTCCAAACGTACCGAGGTGCTTTTTTGTAGGAATGCAATTCGATAACACACTACGTTACTTAATGCATATCGCTATATATTCCATCGCAGTGGACTTCAGGACCAAAGTTCTTCGGCTTGTTGAATGACGCAATAACCGGGACAGGAATGCGCGAAGAAATGCGACCACATCTTTAAAATATAAACAGGTTAATAAGCCACTGCTGGTAGTGTAATGCATTGACGCAATAATATGCTGGGATTTCTTAACAATAACGATTTATATGTAACTTGCTCTTTCTATTGACAAACGTATGGAAAGCTAATGTATGGAAACCCATTTCCTAAACTAAGATGACTAACTTATTCTGCAGCTTATACCTTACCTACAAAAATTACCTGTCTTTTTAATCTTGTTTACCGTCTTAGGTTAGCCGTGACTGTGAACGTGCCTCAGCCCTAATTAGATTGTTCCGGTTGTTCAGTTGGATTTACCATCTTCATCGAGCCCCTTTCAGAGTCAGGTTCGTTTCTTGAGACTAATTACGTTTTCATCATCTCATATACTTGTCAATGTAGCCACTCATAATGTGTACATACAACAGTTCATAACGCTTCCCACGTATTACTAAAATATACTGTGTATGTATATATGTGCATATAACGTATACATGCATAATATTTATTGGAAGTAGCATTAAACGCTAAACAGAGGTTCCCAAAAGGCTCCATTTTTACCCCCCTAGGTAGGACCGGCTCTCTGTAATCACATGCAGTCACCCCTTGGTGGAAAACACTGGTTCACTGCCAGTGGAAACAGCTCATTGATAAATAAAACCCAGGTGACATCATCAGCAGGAACTGGTGTTAAATTGGGATTAGTCATTAGGCGAGCTGGACCGCTACAGGAAGCTGCATAGAATTAATCAGGGCCAGCTAAGCTTCCTTGGGGCCATAGGTGAGATGGGGCACTCCTTTCAAATGTGCTCCGGAATTCCAGAGATAAATCCATTGTGAAACATTATAGCTATCTCTATGGCAACGACGGGACCCCCAGTGTAGCATTTAAACGTTAGCCCTGCTGCTAATAATCAGGTCTTCGTTCTATTATATTATAGACAGAGGAACAATTTAATAAATGAAGTGCTAGACAGTGGAATCCCACTTGGGTAGTGACTCTCACATTGAAAGTGCAGCTTGTTCGCTACATATTCACACGACGTTACCTATAGGTGTTCTGATCTTCATCCAAGGTCCAAAAAGAAGCAGTTCAGGTGAAACGCCATATGTTGCAAAATCCCTGCAGATTTCTAAAAATAGATGAATGCACAAAATTATGGGTAGCAAAATATAGCAACACTATCTAAATAATGTATTGTGTGCAAATTAATCTAGAAAATGTACAATCTTTTTCGGTGCAAATCGGAACAATGCAATAATAAATAATAAATAATAATAATAATAATAATAATAAAATTATAATAATAATAATATTAATAATTATAATAATACTACCACTAACAGCAACAATAACAACAATAAAAAACAAGCATAGACAGGCTCTTTGTATATTTATCACATTCAACAGAGTTAAAAATAAATACACTATTAGTAAAGGAAGCCTGCGGATTACAGAAAACATCACAGGATAACTGTGAAGATTTTTTGTGGCAACAGCCTCTCACATAGGCCCACACAAGGCAGTGGAGCTGTTAATTGGTGCCAGGCCTCATCTGCTCATACGTCGACGCCCCAGAGCGGAGATACATCACGCAACGGCCAGAGCGTTTCACACGGATGGAGAATCGAACAGTACAGGGGATTCTGGCCTTTGGGTGAAAAACGCCCCACTTATGTACCACACATACAAATACGGGCCACTTTACACACTTGATTTTAAAAAAGACCAAAGAAATGGATCTGCCAAGCTTCTGAATATAAACATTTATACAAGACTGCAAAATTCGTGTTTGGGAGGAGGTGGTGTGATGTTTATAAATATCTGTATGTTCAGCTATAGTGGTAATGTTCAGCTAATGTTTTAATAATGTAATTTTGTTCTTTAAAAGTAGTTTTTAAAGAATATTTGCTATCCCTCATGCAGTAGTATTTCCATAAGAATGCAAGACTATCTTACAATTCTAGGTAAATTTAAGTTGCCACAAATTTGCCACATATTCTAGACTTTATTTGTTATCCTTCTAGCACAGCAGTAGTATGAAACAGCTCACTCTTTGGTACAGAATTGTATCCAATTTAAAATCTTAATGTTTATGTTTAGATCTATTTATATATTTACTGCAAAAAATATATATACATGTATCAAGTCATGTGTATCCCCCAACACTTATATCAACCATATGAGACAGTTTGATTTTAAACATATACTGTAAGGAGAATACACAGGGGGATTGAACACAGCAGATATAGGCACCTTTTTCAAGCAATCCTCGTTACAAAGCCGCCCCCTTGTGGTTAACAAGCATAACTGCAAAGTCAGCCTTTGCAAGGGTCAACCTCGCGCCGAACAGTCGTTTTGGATTTACTTTGGGTTTAAGAGCTATGGGAGCAGCGTTATTAGTTTGTTATACGTCAAATGCAAAGAGTAGAATACTGGACAGAAGAGTAATCCGCTACATTTATCTCATGCGGTCTAATTTTTTTCCCTCCAGGACAAGTAAATAAATACAATATAACTTTGATCATGCAGAGACTGGTGTAATACGAGGACACGGCACTAACGAAGAGCTGCGGTCCGGTAGGATTTTAGCCTAAAGCTTTTAAACGTGAAATGGAAACTCACTGACAGCATAAACAGATAGAGTGTTAAATCACTGTCCAAAGAAGTAAAGACTTCAGGTCCAGCTTCACTGGTTATAGTGAGATTCTTGAACCTGGATATTTACAGCTGACATTTTAAAATTTTACTCATATATTGTGGCATACAATTACAGCTTATGTATGGTAAGCTTATGCATCAATTTAGATAAAAGTTCAAGTAATCTGAGGCTTCAATGAACAGAGTTACTATGTATGTACATATGCTTAAGCAGTACTCACTAGATCAGTTAGAAACTGTAGTTCCAATAGTGAACAGAAGGAGGCAATGTTCTCCAAGCTGAGGTACAGTAGTATCTCCAAGAATGGAGCACTCATGGTGGTAGGGAGGCTGTTGATTTGATCTGTCAGCAACAGCCTTCACCACTTCAGGCTAATATTCAATAATCTCAGGACCGCCTCAGTGAAATAATACACCCAAGCCCTCTATCTGGGTAATATTCCCCATCTTGACAGAATCCTCCTTTCAACTGCTGCGCCATTGCCAACAATCTAATCATGGAACAAACGACGATTATACCTCCCAGCTGTTACTACAGGAAAAGCTCTCCATACCGAGGGCAGCCATTTACTCAATTTGTCAGCATTTAGGCTCAACGAGCGATGCTTGAGACTGAATGTAACGCATCGAAACCGACAAGCGCGCTTATATTTAAACGTCGTCATGACAGCCCCGGCCACGAACGTACGCGCTGGCAGGCCTCGTGTGGGCGCAGGTCAGAGGAGAGTCGATTCCTTTCCTCTTTCCCCACCGAAAACTCGTTTTTAGCCGTTTCGCAGTGGCTATACTGTACAGTGGAGAAACACTGACATGAATGGTTCCATCTTAAGAGCTACTGTGCACTGCAAAATACTACTCTGTAATTGCTACTGCTAGTACACAACTCAGAATCATCTGCCCTCACCTCCAGTCCAGGACGGGAAGTAAGCAAACACAGAGGGGAAAAAAAAAACTCCCTCACATGAATCACATAATGCTACGCAATGGTAGTTTGTTTTCGAATGGCCCGAAGGACATAGTGCATATTCCAGAAGATTCCTCACTGGCCTTTCTTGTGAGTTACATCAAAAGCAAACAGAAAGATCATATTTCTGGTCTTATCTGGGGACTGTCCGTCAGGGTCCTCAGCAGCAGCTTAGGGCTGAG
>JAODLD010000001.1:46383676-46421953 GCA_026781065.1 Mormyrops boulengeri
CCCCCCCCCCCCCCCCCCCACCACCCCCCCCGGCCGGGCGGCGCGTGGCATTAGTGTCAAGGTATCTAAGATGAGGTGGCAGGGCCATCTGTTATGAGGGAAGTGGACGGCTGAGGTGTTGCGCTGGTACACTTGGTTCCTAGCTTCTCCTCGGAAGGACTGCAGCATCTGAAAATGTTCATTAAGGGAGATAAAAAAAGTACCTATACATCAATCTGGAACTCCAGCTGCTGCTGAAATCATTACATGCTAAAAGAAGCCACATTTACCGAAAAAATGGCACACCCACCCCATTGGCCCACATGGTTGAATGCGTTGACATTTATGGTTAAATGTTACCAACATATTTTGGTACATATCCATCTGTACTGAAATGAACCAGGAAATGATTTACGACATTAAGAACTTTCAGGCCAACCAGATGTCATGTGCTTTGTTTGTTGAATTAGCTGTTGGTTTGACGTCTCTTATTCTCTGTGTAATATTGTGTACAGATTTATAATACAGTGAAAATCTGTCTGTATGCGAAGGAAAGTATTTTTGTGAATTTTCACATGCCCATGTTACTTCATATATACATAAATTACAATTGTATTGTAATTGGAGAGAAATGGATGAAATACTAAATATTGTTATATTATTACAATTAGCAAAATATTTTTAAAAATCAGAAAACAATTTATGAAAAATTCACATTTTCCATATTGTCCCTCCGGCAAATACAAATTCTTTACACATATTTTGCTCATTTCAATGCTTTCAAAATATCTGTTTAGACTTTCGTCTCTAGACTAAACGTTGCTGATTTGTAGTCAGACGAAAACAGCAGTTGTAATTACCTCCTCCAGTGCACACACAGGAGAGCCCCGATTGTGTGACTGTACTTTGCCGAAACTCTGTCAGCAGGGTGACAGCGCTCTTTAAAGGAGAAAAGATATGATATATGGGTAGAGATAAAGAGCCCACCTTGATTTAGAAGAATCTGCATTTTTTTACGCATCATACAGCTTTTTACCCCAGTAAGGGATGCACTGTTAAAATTTCTTCTGCATACTATTAAAAAAAAATTATATTATCAAGATATTCCTATTAGATTTATTCTGTCTCAGAGAACTGTGGTTGCCTTTTCAGAATAACTGGAAAAATCAGCATTCCGTGGAAGAGGCTACAAACTGCGTAACACATTTCTTGTACCACGACACAGGTGGTTGTGTTTTGCAAAACAAATAGGTCTGGGTCTACAAAGAGCATGAGGAGGACTTTAAATTGATATAATCGGGGTGATTTAAATAACGATGGAACATTTTCACTGTCCACGACAGAGAAGGCATGAATCAGGAGTTAGTCGGTGCCAAAAGAGAATAAATCCTCACCATGGATCTGTCAACGAGCAGAATTAGCCTAGTCATTTAGTCGGCGTCGTCTGTGAGATTCATTTACGGCTTTGCGCGTATGTGTGACCCTGCTGTCCCTGACTCAATTTGTTGATCCAAAACTTCTTTATTTCTCTTTAAAGAGAAACACACGTGGAGAACGGGCAGTGTGAGAGCTCTGGACGCTGTCGTAATCCCATGGATCCTTGTTTGTTATGTCATTAGTGCTGAGCTCTGATCGCTTTTGACATGTCCCCTATAGGGTAACTTGTGGATGTTAAGACTTTGGCCAAATTCCTCAGTCTTTAGCAGTTGATTATTCATAATTATAACACAACAAACTTGTGATAACCTCTCAGTTCTTTTCAATCTGAAAGCGATCCATGTCTTTGTTTGCAACAGCTGGATAACATCTCTGTATTTGTTTGCTGGTAAGCATGCCTTGTCCCGCACTCGTCCCAATGGGATAAATCGCATGCTGGCAGCCCAGCCAGAAGAAAGCATGTCTTTCTTCCCAGGACAATTGCACAGAGGAATTTGAGATATTTCTCCTAAACTGTTCATTATTATCAGCGGCCCTGCACGTGCTCTGGATGCTGTAATGGTTCACGTGGACCGAAAACCTTTCTCTCAGACCTGCTGTCCACATGGATCCTGTTTGCTGAACCTGAAACCTCTGCAAAAGGAGCTATACGTTTTCATACAGCTAGATGGTCAAATGATGCAGTTCAGATTTAGAGTCCCTCTCTAAGGTTTTTACATAAATAAAGTAGCAACTACTTTTAGGTAAAGAGTTCATGCCCTTAGCTAATCTGCTATCCACTAGCCAGACTCGGTTTCAGAACATCCCATATCATTTGCTTCCATGTACTTTGTAGACTGGCTTTAGTCCACAGACGGTCTAGTTAAAGGAGACTTGACTATGGAAATGATAACCAGCAACCTGGTCTGTGTAAGGAAATTACAGAGTGGTCACATACAAACATTATATGGTTCAGTGAACACATACCAGACCCAGAGTACTAATATCCATCCATTTTCTGTAACCGCTTATCCTATTCAGGGTAAGGTGGGGCCCAGAGCCCGAGGGGACATGGCGGGGAACAACCCAGGACGGGGCACCAACCCATTGCAGGGCACATTTTGGTAAGTCCAATTAACCTGAGCATGTCTTTGGACTAGGGGTGGGGGGAAACTGGAGCACCTGACGGAAACCCCACGACAACTTGAGCGGAACATGAAAACTCCACACTCGGAGATGTGAGCCCAGGTCCCAGAGGTGTGAGGCAACAGTGCTAACCACTGCACCTCCATGCCACACCAGAGTACCAACAACTAAATTTTATTTTGAGGCATTTACCTGTCTTGAAGAATTACTGTATTATTATTATTGTAAACAGAAGCAGTTAAACTTTACATTCATTTGGGGAAATTGCTGTAATGCATATAGTCAGTTTCAGTGGGTCATAGCGATTGCAAGCAGTGTTTTAGTCACTGTAGTTCCTTCCAGGACCCGTAGAGGGCAGATGTCTCCAAACGTAGCAGCCCCTGTTGTCACAGCTGAGGACACACCTGTCTGCCAGATGTCACCAAGGAGGGAATGAACTTGACATTCATGGTCTGAGGAGAATTTGTATTTTTTCTCCTCTTTTTCTGTCATTTAGAAACCGGTCAGTGATATTATTCCATTTTCCCCAGCAAGTGTTCTCACTGTGTTTAACTTGTCGAAGGAAAAATGCAGAAAACTACACCTGACGACAGATGGCGTTGAGAGAATGGCCATCACATCATCTTCTCCAGATGCAGAGTAGTCAAGCTTTATAAGACTTCACTTAAATCACACGTGTGTAATGGACATCACGCTGGCTAATTTAATGATGCCATCAATACCATTCCCACAAAAGTCTCCGGGGTTCAGCTTATAGATACCATAATTTCTGTGTTATTAATTTTCGAGCTTTATGGCTGATTTTGTTGAAAGGCAGACTGCAAGCATGTTTATATATATACACTATATGTTAAGGCCAACACTGAAAACTGACACATGGTTTCCATATATTAATGTATTTTACCTCTACTGACCTCAAGTTGAGCTGTAAATTATGCATATTTGCCCTGTAACCATTCATAGGCATAAAAATTTCTCTGTCCACTAAAAAGTCCTAATTTTCTGGGAAACTCTATAGCAAAACCAGGCAGCCTGGCTTACATTATCTTGTCTATATTAGTGGTAATGCATATAAGATCCAGTCTGAATTGTTTAATAATCTGCCAGTGAAATCTTGATTAAACAGAACCGGCTTAACAACAAGTAAACAAACAAGCAAATCAAGCACTTAAAACTTGTAGCATCATTTATTTCTTCATTGTATAAATCTGTTTTCCGTAACATTAGTGAATTACATGGTCACGTCACGTTGCACACGACCAGTAACGAGTCAGCGGTTCTTGTTCCATAGAGTTGCACGCTTACTCTCATCTTAACGTCTTTTATGATTACATACTCTGTAAACAGCAGTTACAAAAAGCACAACACACACCAACCCTGACTTCAACTTCAAGTATGTGAATCGCATTATTAAATCACACTAAAACATGGAAAATAATATTTTCTCACAATTCTCACTGCAGAGAGGCAAACGGATTCTACCTAACTTCCAGGACTGAAAAACAAATACAAGTGTTATTTAGTTATTTGAACTGACAAAGTACAGGAAGCTGAATGAGATGACAGTATTTTCTCTAGGATCGCAAGTGAGTCACATCCTGTCTCCAGATATTTGAGAATTGCATGTAATTGATTGGAGGGACGTCCCTTCAAATTACTTGCTTTGATGGAGGACAGTGAGCATGCTATGAGAGGAATCCAGAGGGAAATCAAACTCCCCACTTCATAGATACTAGGGCTCTGTGCCTGGCACAGGAGTAACAAACAGAGGACTGGAATGAGAGCAGAGTGTTGGTCTTTCATATTTGCATGGAGAACCACAAGGAGAGGGTGTTTCCCCCAAAGCTGCGGCCAGTAGCAGTGGCATCCTTCCATGGGCCCTTTTATCCTCAAGTCAGATTCCCCGAAAAGCCACCCCCCCCCCCCCCCAAAAAAGTGCCCAGATGCTGCTGGCCAGCTGCTGGAAATACGAACGTGAAATCGACGACCTAGCGGCTCTGATCCCCTTAAGGCTCATGCCAGGTTGCCATGAGAAACCATGAGAAGGTGCTCGAAGCGCAAGCCTTACAGAGCTAGACTGTGCAATCGATGCTTAACGCTGGAGCGCATATGCCGTTATTCCAGAAAAATCACTTCTGGGGCAGGAGCAATTTGTAGCGCTGCAACCAGGAGAAACCTGGAGGCTGAAAGCACTGATAGTTATTTATGGTACAAGTGGGGAAATCCCGTAGACCTTCAAAACGGGCCTTACTCACCTGCTTAAACCGCCATCTGGGGGATTTGTCTTGTTTATTGCTGGGAGTAGGCGGTTTTCAGCATCTAACCTTTTAATCACTAGCATGCAAATCTGCCTGTAATTTTTTTGTCACTTTGTATTTCTTGCCAAACACCTCAAATAAAAATTTCTTGGGAGAACCGCAAAAAAGGAAAAATGATAGTAATTGTTTTTGGCATTTGACTTTTTTTATGTCCTAAAGATGTTGATTGTGGACAGTGGGATTCGGTTAACAAGCTTTGCACGACTGATGATAATAGAACATGACAATATACTATTTTACAACTACGAGAAGAATGGATTGGGGTTTTGCATTCCCCTCTGGATCTAAGACTGGAATTTGTTGTTTTTCACACTATTTCTTGCAAAATTTCCCCTCTGCTTTTTGAGTTTAAACCTTTCCTGATATTATTGTTTGATTGATGTCCATAGTCTAGTGCTGGTATTGCAATGAATCGCTTATGACATGATGAAGCCAATGAACAAGAAGTAATTGATACTGAAATTAAAGCGATATCAGCATTGGATTCAGGATAGCATGAACCAATATCCATTTTTCATTTCATAAAACACTAAATTCAATACGAAAAATGTCTATTTTTATCATGATGAGTCAGAGATAATCCTTGCCACCCTACACAAAATAAGCTGGAAAATGGATGGATGGTATGAGTTGTAAAAGCCGAAAGGTAACACTTTACCTGACGGGGCACAAATAATGTAGTATTATGCTATTACTTATGTATTAATTAACCACAGACGAAGTCATATTTACATACTGATCTCATGTTAATTCACCATTAATGAATTGTGATGTATGTTTTATCCCAAGCAGTTACTATAATTGTATATCCGCTAATTCTGTAAACCTCTGTGAACTACTAAGGAACTACTGAAGATCTACAGAAAAAATAAGCAATGAATAACAAGTGAAATACCGATCTCATGTTTGTTCATTATTAATGAATCATGATGCATTTTTTATCCCAAACAGTTACTATATTTGTTACTATACCTGTTAATTTGGAAAACCTTAGTGAACTACTGAAGGAAAAATGATTGAATAACACAAGTGATATTATCTCATGTTTGTTCATTATTACTGAATCTTGATGCATCTTAGATGATTTGCACTTCAGTAGTAACTGAGTTATTACTACTATTACTAAGTACTTGTGCCCTGTCAAGTAAAGTGCTACCAGACAAAATTATGTAGATCAGCGGTGGCCAGTTTTATCAAGAAATGGCCACTGTGTGTATGTGGTTTTTGCTGTGATTCCCCAGTCAGATTACTAATTAGAGGACTGATTGGCTCGCACCTGGGTTTGAACAGCTGACCTAAAGGTTATCCCAAAAACCTGCACACACACTGGCCCTTTGAGGATAAGACTGGCCACCCCTGATGTAGATCAAAACCATAAAAGTGTCAGGATCACAAGTGTAACATAACAGGTTATACAAACAGGGCCGACTGTGTATATTAATAGATTAATTATAGTGAAATCACACATGGAGTCAGTTCAAAAATATTTCAGCAGCTACCTCTGGAATTCAGTAGGATGTTGTTAGCAGAGTGGGCAAGGCTGGTGGAGGAGGTGCCTTGTGTTTGTGAATCATCTCCTACCAGACCTCCCCCCCACCCCAAACACCCACACCCTTCCAGCTTTGAGCCCTAAAGTCATAGGGCTAATAAAAAAACAAAAGAACGCAGGAGCCCCGTCGAAAAAAAATAATAAAAGCTTTTTCGAATGTGATTGTAAGTCTAAAAAATTATGCCAGCAACCAATTTCCCAAAAACACCACAGACGTCAAATCCCATTGGCTGAGTCCAAACACCGTTATAATAACGTGGCTTGTTTTTCGTAATTATGCTTTGCCATCTTTCCTAATCATGTTTTAATGTGACGGCATGATTTGAAAGTGCTGAATAAGGTTTAAATGGCAGGGGACATTTTTTCCGCTTACCTGTGTGTGACGCGCCTGCTGCTGTCGGGAAGCAGCGAGACAGATCGCCGCACATGTTTACGCGTAAGCGTGAGAAAGCGCGCCTCCACCTCCGGGATCAGTCATCGCTTTGTGTTCGGGAGTCTTGGAGCATAAAACGGTTACACCTTTCGTCCACCCCCCCCCCCCGCGATTCCGCACGCTTGTTCGCCCTCCGTAACAGGGAGTCTCCGCCTCGATGCTGGCTGTGTCTGTCTCACATTGACCCGCAATCGGCCAAGGAGGCATCCCGACACTGAGGAGGAAATGTATCCCAGCCCCCCCTCCCACCCTTTGGTGACACCGTTCCCGGCACCTCGTTTCAAAGCCGGACATTGTTTTCATTTGCTGGCACAAAAGAAGCAAAAAAGGCTAAATAATAATTAAAAAACAATCGAAAGAGAAAACAAACATTAAACGTGGTTGGGGATAAAAGAGGATGCAGTGGCACTGCTGAAAACAGGACTATAATCCAAATCGCGGACAGAAGTGTTTTATGAGTATTGGATTTCACACTGCTGGGAAGAACGCGCAACAAAATGCATCAACATCGCTGAAATTGGAGCATGTTTATGACAGAACAATTTCACAACCAGAACGTCACGAATTCAGGTCGATTTGTTAACGTTAGGTAATCTCACGCAATGAAGGAGACCGGAGAAACGATCCACCATTACTCTAGCCTAAACAGCAGGAGGCGCAGTGGTTAAGAAACTTGAGGACGTGCAAAATCTAAAACCATTCCTAAAGACCGTCTGTGATCAATCGATCCGATCAAATATATAACTTTCAAATTCAGTTTTCCATTCGTAAGAGAAAAAAATCACCATTTGACATAAGATTTATAGTTTGTCAGTTATTTTCTCATTAGTTTTTATTATTGCCCTGTTTGAACTGCAGTTTTAGATAATAACCTCTAATACACAGAATTATATTATGCAAGTTCATTTTCATTGCTGAAGGACTGATTGAAAGTAATATGTAGTAGAGCCTGATCATGGAATTTTGTGGTCAAATGCCTAACCAACTACTCAAACAACATAATAGTGCTATGAAGTCACTGAAGTCAAAGTTTCCCTGATGCAGGCCCTCATGCAGGCTTTTTGTAAAGGAAAGTATCAGTGGAGCGATTAGCATCTTAGCAATGCGATGTGAGTGAATCTGTTAGGTTTAAATGACTAGGGTTGGCGAGGGCTTGCCCACTGCGGTGGGGGTGACTTTATGGAGAGGGGTTATCATCTCGGGGGAAGGGGGGAGGGTTCTCCAGATGGAGGTTAGACTGTGCAGCCACACAAGTTGCAACAACAGTATATGGAGGGAATCTTTTCAGAGGTAAATGCTATTGACCTTTGAACCAGTCCCATGTGAATTACGCCAGAATGAGTAACAATGGATCACAGAACTCATGGTAACTTACTGGAATATCTAGTCATTCCTCACCATAATACATTAATTTGGCAAAGTGGGAGACAATCTATTTGGTAAATAGTTGAAAAGGTTGCCCGTAAGAGATAATTGTATTGTAGTATTAGCAGATGATCTGGATGCAGTGTTTACATCTCTCGGGACACAGTGTCACAGACTCATGGGAGTTCACCAGCGGTAGGAGATGATCCCCTTCAGTGCAACTCAAAAGGCTCCTCAACCTAGGTGTGTGGCAACTTCTGATTGGAAGCGGTGTGACTCCAGGTCCCATCCGTTCCCCATTAGCATCAGGTTTATTGGCATGCTCAGATGGTTCCCTGGATGAGTAGCCGGTCCATCAAAGGGCAGTGTGAACACACCACGCCACCTAAATCACATGTCTTTGGAGTGTGGGAGGAGATACCTGGAGGAAATCTACACAAACACAGGAGAATGGGCAAACTCCACCCTAGGGCAGCAATGGAAGCTACAACACCATCCACGGGGCCATGTCAAGTACATCAAGAGTTTGCCTATAATCATCAGAACATTGGTTACTGAAGCTAGATGTAAGATCAAACAAATTTAATATATGGGATTTTAACTCTGTGGTACATTAATCCATCATGAATGATTGCAAGTTTGTTTTTTTTTAAACACATGAATGCAGCCCATTGAAACATTGCTGAAACCATTAGCTGTAAATTTGATAACTAGACAGATATTTGTTTCATAGCTTCAAAAAATTAAATGTACTGTACTTACACAACTCAACATTTTCCTATAATCATTTTGAAACCACAGCAAAGGGCCAAAACACATTAATTGTTTTTTTTTTCTGTCAGCCACGAAATGTGTTTAGTGACATTTGAAAATGTTTTATGGTGAATTAGTATAGCTGCTTACTTTGCGCTCCATCTGCTTTTATAAATTATGCAAACACAAGGGCTAATTTCATCAAATCAAATGCCATGTATTACCACCAAAGAAAAAAAAGCTAACAGTATGTTTAAAGTAACATGTACATTAATTACACCTCCCTGATATCTTGTATTATAAAATGGAGTTTCATTTGTAAAATAGAGTTAATTGTCTGGAGGTTAAGTATTATGTTTATGACGTTATACCCTCACATAAACATATCTTGCTTTACTGAATCTCCCTGCTACAGGAGTGAACACTGGTGACATTCTGGTTTATTTTGGGACTAAATCACATCTAACCAAAAGCACAGAAACAAGTCTCTGGGGCACCACCGGTCTTGTGGTTGACCATCTCACCTTAGCTATAGTCATTACCTCATGACAAAATACTTAAAGCGAGTCCCTGTCATTGACTGGAATTTCTCTGCACAAAGGATATAATGTCTTAGACACCTGTGAGTCATTAAACTACTTCATTCCCCATTACACTGCAGCCTGACAACCGCTTATTCACCTGTCCTGTGATTTGGCCACATGGGTCATTCAACCACACATGTAGGTAAATGCTGCCCTTGAAGATGAAGAGCTTACATAAACGAGAGCCTGTATCCTTTATACTTCATTTGACATATTGCTTCAGAACAGGGCCACCTACTTGTTTCCAAACGTGACTGTTTGTTCTCCTGGCTCAGGTCTTTAATCTAATTTAAGCCCTGTCTGATCTGAGAAAGGGGGGGGGGGGGTCAAGACTGATGAAGACATTGTTATTTGACCACAGACAATTCCAAAGCTGCAAGCTGTGTCATTGTGTAGATTTCACCTTTAAAACCATCACTGTTACTTTTTTACTAAACAAAGAACCACGCATGCACTTCATTAGTCAGTAAAATTTCACAATTTTTTTCCAATAGATCTGCCAATCAGGTACATGAGGCACATTTATGCACATGTGTCAGAGATAATTAATACTGCGCAGTAATAAAAAAAATACTCATAGGCTGAAATTACTTATTGTAGGTTTAAGGACAGACCCCTGAGGGGCAGCAAATGGAAGTGAACTAAAAAAAGTACTACTTCACTATGAACTGTCATTTATAGTACAAATGTGATGCTGAGCGAAATTACATGTTTCACCAGGGATATCCGGGGCTGCTCTCAGGACTGTACCCGGCATCCAAATGACATTACCCTAAGCAGAGGGCGAGCTGCATACTTGGGCAGTACATTTGAAATCACTAATAATATCACCAGTACCATGCAAATATACATCTGTTGGGCAAATCATGCAGACCTAATCGAGGATATTATGGCAAATCTTAATACAATCTTTGCAAAATAATTCTTTTCACTAAGTATCTCCACACCCTAGTCTTAGTAATTGGTCTCCAAAAAGCTCCAGAGCATTCTGTGTTTATTTTGTGTTGTGGGTTCTAATGCTACCTCCTCATATTTGCAAAGGTTTGCTTCTGGCACTGTGATTTGCTTCTGGCACTGTGAAAAGACATGCAGTTGGGTGAATCGAGGTCTCCAAATCTCCCTTAGAGATGGGCATGCATCTCATTTGGGGTGTCCGCTCAGCACCCTGTCATCCTGTACTGGATAAGTGGACAATTTGTGATGTTTGTTAAAAAAATGCCGTTTGGATGCCTGCTCATTTATTTTGCCTGGCCTGTCATCATTTGGCAAAGCTTCCCTTGGATGCTAATCTCACCAAAAAAGGAGACTTAATTGGCAGGAAGGTTTCTTTATAACATCTCTGCGTGACCAATCAAACCTAGCCAAACAGGTTTTATCCTGAGTGTACAATGATCCTACATGCCTTTGAGGTCTTATATCAATCATGAAACCCTTCTTCCACCTTCATTTCTCAGGTTATGATGTCATAATGGGGGATCAGAAACCTCACCCTACTGGCCAGGTGTAATCTCTTCAGTGTGCTCCAAATCCAAGGAAAATGTTGCAATGTGTGCATTGATGTGAGCTCTGGTCAGCCCCCAAAAACATGCCCAGGAATGCCAAAATATTCAAATAAAGTACTGGAATAAATGACGAATAAACAAATAACCACAATTGAATTTTTGAAAAATCCTCATAAAGATGGCGGAAACGTCGTGGGTAAACATGATACATTGTTGGTTTTCCGTTGTCATTTCATCTTCTGCGTTTTGTACTCTGTGCTGTGTTGCTCCTACTACTTTAACCTGGACTGAGCTCTAAATCTAGACAAAACAGTACTGTTGTGTCTTGAAGTCTGCCGTCTCTCCTAAAGTCAAATTATAGAGCAGGAAATATATTACATATCTAGGTTATAAAAGGGTTTTGTTTAAAAATGCACATATATAACATTTGCTATTATTTTTGTTATGCTTATGGAGTTTAAAATGCATTTAATATAATACTGAATAATCAGATTATACAGTGGAAAACAAAACTTTCAATGTGTATTTTGTTTTAATCAAACCTTTTGACATTTTCATTTTCAAATATGATGTCAGTCAATGTAAACTGGCACAAATCCCCAAAATAATATTTCATTTCTTCTGTGTTCTTCTCCGATTACACAATTTTTCCAGATGTGATTATAATTCAATTATATTTTCAATGGAAATTTACATAGTAGTGTAAGAGACGGGTTACAGTTTAGCTTCCAAAATAGCCCCGGGCATTTTGAATTGTGAGGAATTTGTGAGTACATCCCGCAATCGTATCCCCTGCCAATAACTGTGAATGAAAAAAAAACTGATGAGTGTATTCTTCATAGGTGTTGCATTCGGAACAATGGGTATGATCCACAGGCGGTGCGCAGCACATGTCCTAACAGAATGCAGTCGCATTTAAAGCCTTCATATCTTGTCACTTCCTGCGTCCACTATGCTCCATCACCGAGCCTTCTGCATGGCGTATGGTTTGACTGCGCTTACAGTGTCAGCTCGTGATTATCAAAGCAAATGTGGCATGGTGCAATTTGTCAGCTTCCTAGCTCACTTACACTGCTCTCTGAAAGTTTGAAAGTTCAGAAGTTGGTGAAGATATCCCTACAGGCAGAACTCTTTTTCATTATTTACACAGTCTTTTGAGAGTTAGTCACAGCTTATAACCTTGTTTCGAGGATCGCTGACTCTAGGTCACCTCCATGTCTTGCACTAATGCCATGCAAACTGTTCCTTTCCTTAAATTGCATTACAGATGCTGTGAAGAATCCCTCTCCACATTTGAAAACTGACCAATTTTTATGGAATATTTCAAACTAAATACTTGTTTGTGTCATGTGAAGTATTATTCTTAATATAGGCAATACATTTACATGACATTTGATTGTTTCAGTCCGTTTGAATGAGGTGATCAAGGATTGGCCTGTATGCCCGATTAAGAGTTGAAGTAAGGATATACCTTTTTTTAAATAAGCATTTTTAAAAATGGTTCTCAAGCTCATCTTTGAACTTTTGTTTGATTGATTAGCCGATAAACTTATAATTAGTAATCTCATGGTGGAAAGGCAGGATTATTCCCGTACAGCATCATAATAAGCACAATCGTGTCCTCTCAGCCTCAAAGGACTTTGGCAGAAGCCCGGCTGGCATTCAACATCAAAAGTAAATCTCTGTCTTATACATTGTAATATAAATCATCCGTTTGCCAAAATCGCAGAAGAATTTCAAGCAAGCATGCAAGCCTGAGTTTCTCTGCCTGGAAGACCTGCTGTATACTCTTCTTCGTCATTTATCAGTTTATGCATCTCTTTTTCGTTTGTTTTGTTTGTTTTGTTTTTTCCTGCTTGGTCACCGCGTCCCTAAAGAAGCTGATGTGTTTTTCTGAAAATCACGGCATCCATCAACCTCAAGTTACGAGATGTGAGGCAGCCACTGACCTCAGGTCCAGACGTGAGGGCGAGGCCACTAGCCCCACTGCCTTATGCGGCTGGCGATACTGATGACACCATCTGCAAAAGTGCCCCGTCCCTGGAATTACCCTACACTAAGGAACGTCTTAATGATGAGAAGGTTCACCGGCTTCAATATCCATTTCGAAATATCACACCTCATCTACATTACACACGAATAACTACACTGACTTTCAAGATGACAGTCATAATATAGTTTTGATTCAGAATCCACAAATTAAGGGTGATAAAAATAACTTTTAGTGTGGTCGTTTCTCTGGATTAATCACACTGTCATAATCAAACAGTATATTTATTCTTATTTTAGACCTGAGATAATTCAAAGTTTAGGGTATTAATCAGTTTATGCAGCCTAAATTTACACATTTCTTTCAAACAGTATAAAGACCTGTTTGGACACCTTGTAAATAAAAGTCTGCAGAGAATGTAACCAACCACATTCCATAAAATGATTAAGATGGATTCATTTGAATATTTTGGTTTCAATTATTTTCCATGAATATGCCCCCAGAAGGGGGTAGGCTGAACACTGCAGACGGATGATGATTTGCACAATTTGTATGTATTAGCCACCTGGAACATTTTATTTTAACTGCCTTATGGATTATTGAAAACAAATGAAAACTGTATAGGATGATCATGAAATATCTACCAACTGGTTGTGGGGTTTAGTCACTATTTTGTTTTTTTGCATAAAACCCAATTTTTTGTATTGTATATTACAAATACAAATTACATTAGTTCTATAAAATTGACATGTACTGCTGGTGGACTGATTTCACTGTAAAAATCAGTGAAACCATGCAGCAAACTGTGTTGTTGTGTAATAATTTTATTTGAAAATTACTACCATGTCAGGACACATGCTGGATGTTCATTCCTTTTGGTTTATTTTTCCTCACTGGTGTTTGACAATGAAAAGAAATCATCCATTTATGAGCGTATTTTGAAATGCACCATGCAGTTAATCTGAGGGATGTTCTAGCCTTAACTGAAAGATCTTTATGTTCACGATCTGCCCATGATCTGAACCACGTTTGTTTTTGTTTATTTTCAGCAACGGGAAATTCTGAACACAGGAACAGTACTTGTCCTGCGCAGGATCACAGAAGCTAAGGCACTTAGCACTTAGATGTGTTATTACACCGCTAAACGCACCAGGCTATAAGCTACAAAGCAAAGTGCACTAGGAGAATGAGATCAGTCGAAAGCAGGACACTGGAGAATCATGTGTCGTCTCCCTTTGAAGAGGCTACAGACTTCAACGTACCATCTAACGGGAAACCTGACACCTCCAAATCACAGGATGCGAACAATAAAGTTTCACTCTTATGGATTTTTCTCCCAGGCTTGTTTTCAGCTTTGAAAACAATGCATCAAACGGGTGTGACAAGGACAACAGAGTGATAGTGGAAGGGTGGCGTGAGGTGGAAAGGGGTTTCTGAATTGCTGTAGGCGAGAGTGTCCATCTAGTACTGGCACTACAATGACTAGGCATGGATAAGATTCCCTGTAAGATCCATGCTGAACTGTCTTAGAGGATCAGCCTTGTGTTGCTCACACTCAACATTTAATACTCTGAATACTTTGAGGATCATTCAATGATTACAGAAAAAGGAATCAGTCTCTGTGATACTAGTTTGAGAGCATGAGCCTAGCTTTAGCTACCAATAATTCCTCTCTCGTGTCATTTCCTGTAGAACACTACATTCACTACATTCATATGTATCGTAAGACATTGATGCATGATTATGTGACTTTCAATGCATGGAAAGACATGGACTGCTTTTCGTGACATGGTTTGCAAACAAGAAAGAAAGAAAAAAAAAGTTGCTTGATTTCCATGATCTCCCCCTGAAGACTGAATGCGGTTGTTGTGTAGCTTCTTAGCTGAGATTAGCCCCTAATCAAACACGATTAAAGTGCTCTCTCACGGCGCACAATGCCAAGGAGAGATTTAACACGTGCAGACAACAACCTGACTCTGGGATAGGCCAGCCCAAGAAGAAACTTTTCAAAAATATTTTACACAAAAAGCGATTCGAGCGCCGAGATGTCACGGCAGGACAAGCTTGGTGTTCCTTCATCGCCCATCTCTGTGTCATGCCCTGCTTGGGACCATACGGTTTGGCTTTGCGCTCACGCTGTAATTTAGCCTCTCTCCCTGCCGGTCGCTCTCTCCCTCTCTCTGTCTTTTCCGGAAAGTCCCACAGCTCGGGAGCGATGGAGCAGAGGCACGCCACATGCAGCTGTGCGACCACATTAGAGGGCCCGCTGGAGAAATAAGAAGATAATGAGAACTTCAGTTCTGTCAAGCGGGGCCAGATGCTTGCAGAGATTAAAGACTTGTGTTTATTGCTGGTCCTACTGATCTCGGCTCAGCGGCTGTGCGTCGCTGCTCCCACTCCCGCTGCCTCTGCTCGTGTCTGTGTTCTCTCCGCCCGCTCACTGTGCTCCGGGGGAAATTTTGGCTCTGTACTGCCACTACTTCATTAATCATTTTTTAAAGGTGCCTCAGTTACCTTTCATGCAGGACATCAGTTCTGGGTTCTATGATGGGAGATTTATTCTACACCCCTTACCCCCCAGTTTTTTTTTTTTGCATATGGGACTGTTTGACCCCATGTCTATCTAACAATGCTTTTCTTTTTGCTCATTTAAAATAATTTCAAGACTTCTTTCGCGATTCATGATAATACATAGTAGTCCTCCTTTTTAGCTTTATTTATAGTCTGTGTTTTATGTTTTAATATTGGAGTAACGTGCTAATATGGTCAATTAGGGCAAGAGGTGGTCTTATGGTAAAACAATTGGTCTGTTGGCCAGAGGTTGTGGGTTTCAATCTCATAACAACAGCTGCTGTTTTGTCCTTGACTAAGCCGGTTTAACCCAAATTGCTTCCGTGCTTTCATATGTGCAAATGGATAAATGTAATGCAAGTTACTTCTGAATAAGAAAAAAATAGAAAAAATAAAAATGTTAAATATTTTGCTTATTACATTTCGAAAGAATGCACAGAAATTTGCATGTATTTTCAACCACCAAACCACCAGAGATGCTCCTGGGAACACATGCGTCATTTCACCATAGAAAGTATTTTATTGTATTACCGTTAAACATTTAATCATAGCAACAACTGCACGGGCAAGTGAGAAGCTAGGATGTCAGGAGGCTCTTTGACAAAACAAAACATGTTTGTTGACTTCATTGTTTTGTCATCTAGGCAAATGAAGCTGTATGAAGTACTCGTAGATGAATACGAAGATGAATAAGTCTCCAGTTGTGGTCGTTGCCTTTGGAAAAGCCATTTTACTGTGACATGTAATGCTTTCCAAGAAGAGAATATTCTGTTTTTTGAAAGGTTTCATATTTTTATTAAGGAACTCCCAAGTGGTTGAGCCAAAAAAGGCTTCTAAGCCTTCTGAAGTCCCATAGTCCACACTGAGTCTTTTAATGACAGTTTAGTCTTCTTAGCAGGTGTTTTTATCCAGTGCAACTTACATGGGCTGTACTGACTCTTATAGCTAGTCTAATGTAGCTTGTAAACAAGAGCCGTCAGCAAGATGGAGGCTGTTGTGTTTCGCTGGAGATGTAATCACCCTGCTCAAAAAGATTGTCCTACTTCAGGTGTAAAATAGCATGAAGTCGAGGGACGCAAACTGTATCTTTTGGACAAAGGTACTTTAGACTCCTGTACAGAGATTCTCTATTTTATTTTATGTTATTAGAATGTTTAACAGTGCTCCAATTTGTTTTACACTTCATTCCTATTTTTATACTTACACTGTATTGTTCTTGTCTTCATGTCTATGTGTGATTGTGCAGTCGCAATGTGAGCCATTTCCTCCGGAATTAATACAGTCTTCTGATTCTGATCTGAGCTCAGTTTTTAGTTTTAGGTTCTTCAGTAGCCAGTGGTACTTTGAGGGCTAGTTCCTGCTACTCATGTAATGCAATGAGCATAACCAGGCGATACAGGTCACTGTGGCTTCTAGGTAGGTATCTGTGAAGGATGGCTGTAGCAAGTCAAATGCGTTGGTGGAGACAAATGCAGAGGAGTGGAAATTCTGCCCACAGAATTTTTACATTTTTGTGTCTAGATGAGGTCATTTTATTGTAATTAAACTTCAAGCTGGGTGTTAAACACAGACTGTCTAATGCCTACTGGGATCTATTAAATGGACCTATGCGTTTTCTGTGGTAAAGTCATTCTCAGGAGTGAGCAAAATGCACAGAAATTTGCCGGTAAGCATTTCGGAAGTACATTTGTCAAATGCACATTTTAATATTGAATCTTTAAAAAAAATTCACAGGATTTTATAATAACCCTAATATTAATACATGGAAAGATATTCAGAAAGACTTTTCTTCACTAACTTTCAACTTTTTTTCAGAATTTGTACAATTCCGCAACATGTAATAACTGGAAATTTTGGCACCCGTTATTTGAGAAAAGTTCCATCCATCCATCCATCCATCCAACCATTTTCTTCTTTAAGGCAATAAACCCGTCTTCTCTTTAGACCCATTTGTTTCACTCTTGCTAATCGCAGCATTTAAATAAATAATCCTGGGTCTTGTTTTCGGTATTTGAGTTAGCACTGTGATTTTTTCCAGTGCATGCTGTAGAAGGCTGATAAGAAGGAAGAAGCTGTTCAAATGTACCTCTCTGCATGCCCTGAAGGCCAGGCGAGGGATGATAAATCGCCGTTTCAGACCCTTAGAACTCAAAATGTTAACACTGTGGCCCTGCTACCCAGGAGCCCTAATATAGGGGGAAAAAAACAGATATTCACATTTTCCATCTCATTCTCGGCATCTGCGATATATCCAGTTATGGTCTATGCTCATGTTTGGGCTGTAGGTGGATCTGTTGGAAGCAAATGGGGGAGGAGGGGGGGCAGGAATGTTAGGAATGGTTTCTCCTCTCAGCGTTGCAGGTCTCAGCACAGCATTCTTGACTTTTGTTAAAGGTAGCAAAACTGGCCCGGGGCCCTTAAGTTGAGAACAAAGGCCGCGCTCGCTGCTCCCGCTCCATACTTAACCGCTGTTTAGGGGCCTTTTTCACGCTTTCCAAGCACGTGTAGCTGACTCCATGCATGTTTAAAGCCGCCTGTTCAAGGCAGTTTGTTTTGCTCGTTCACACCCTCCCGCCGTAAAGAAAAGCCCTTCTCTCATATCAAATTCGCAGACAGCTATGTGTAGCCTGAGCAGAATTCTTGGGAAAAAATGCATGCAAATTAAGAATAAACAAATAATAAATAATTAATTTGTCCTATTAGCATGACAGCACTGGTTGGCTTCACCACATGAGACGCATTTATTAAATATATGTGATCTGCAAACACTAAAATTTGTCAAGTGTAATTTGTCACAGTCTATCTACAGGTAGGTGTCTCATATTGCTTTTGAGTGTTAATAAAAACAGAGACCCAATGGATTGAGACATTTTATATATCTCATACCTGCAATCATACAGTTAATCTATGGGAGAAACGAGTGAAACATCACTGTTTCTGCCTTCAGTATCTCACCCTCTTGTCATTCATATCATATTTGAATAAACTCTTTCAAATTGTTTATCTTTTGCTCGACTCGCCGTTATGCAATAGCCACTGTCAGTCACTAAAGGGCTGTTGGCGTTCTAGCCGGGCATGTTCCATAATTTGCATGTCTTAAATTGCAATTCTTAACCAAATGAAGCATTTCTTTTTCATCTGAAGAGAAATAATTGTAATCCCAGAAAAAATTTGCCCACAGGATTGTGTCTGAGACATCGAGATTTAAAAGAAGATGCTAGTTCATAAGTTAATGTATTCTTTAAAATTATGGTTTTGTTTAAAAAAAAAAAAACGGTGTAATTATGGTTTATTGGCCTGATTCTCTCTCTGCTGTTATATCCACGGGGGCAGCATGTGGCTTAGTGGGCTAATCCTGTGTGGTTGTAATCACAAGGTTGCCGGTTCAAACCCAGCCTCTGTGTGGGTCCTTGTGCAAGGCCAGCCCCCCCCCAGCTCCCTGGGTGCTGCTACGGGTGGCAGCCCCTTGCTGAGGGAGGCATGACAGCAATTTCCTCATGGGGATCTGACAATGCTTGACTAGATGAGGAATACAGAATTTTCTTCCTACATATCAATATTTAACAGATGAATCCCCCCCCCCACACACACACACCCCAGTTTATTCCCAACCTAGATCTTCTATCAACAAGTGAGTAGATTATAACATTATCTTCATTCTGTACACATTTGGTTTCTGAAAAATTCGAAATAGTGGTGGTCTAAATTGTTGGTTTGTGAGGGATTGGGTCAATGATGTCTGCGTTTTGTTAGATATTTTCACTGCAAAAAATTAATCTTGAAATCCTTCTTCTCACACGGCAACCGATTTTGTCGTACAAGTCAGTGAGTCTTATTTAATCACATCTTGCACAGATGCCAGGTATAAGGTCTGGGCGTCGCTAATGGCAGCAGTGCGAACTTGTCTGTGGCAAGCTGTGTGGTTCTTGCGGTGTTGGGAACACCGCGGACCCGCTGTAACTGATGATTCTCAGTTTGTACAAAACAGTCCCTTTGTTACCATGCAAATCGGTCGCTGAGACAGATATGTTATGTAAAGGTCAGATTAATATAAGGTGGCTATTACCAGTAGCTTGTGGCAGGAATGGGTCAGCAACCAAATAAATAAAAAATGCAATTATATTTATAGAATTAATAATAATGGCAACAACAATAATATATAACAGAAGCAAAGATTAAAGGCTTTGCTTGTATGTTATCATTTCTGAAATAATTACACTGTTTGGAGGATTTAAAAGATGGCTGATGAGCCTGGAGTTTACCTAATTTCGTGCAGATAACTCTGATCAAAGCGGCAGAGTCTGGGGTCAGTGCCGGGCGGTGGGAGGGGCTGGGCTAGAATATAATTCCCGGCACATAGCCAAGAGCGCCCAATTTCTACGGTTACCAAGTGTAAAAATATTGATATATTCTATTTAAATTTGTGTGTCAACCAGGCCATGGCTCAGCTAGATATACTTGATCTCTCAGACAACTAAAGAAGTGCAGAAAGAATATTAACATTTTAATAAATTTGATATCCTGAAGGAGTTTCAAGAAAATCGGCAGCATGAAGAAAAAATACTGCATGAAAAACTGTGCCACATTCACTACCTTGGTTAGTTGGAGAAAAATACAACACTCCACCAAAGACAAACGCTTTTATTTAAGCTGCCACATACTCATACTCATACTCATACTCATGTCATATTTCAAACAACAAACTGATGACTCCCAATTAAGTGCTTTCCAGGGCTTCTTATGCAAATTACAGCACAGGTCAGCTATGATGCAGCCTCCTCTCTTTGAACGGCACTCTCTACGGGGCGAGGTCACAAGCTTATTTCAACTTTTCTGGGTCTTGCCCTGGGCTGATATATTTATCTCATTTCCTGCCCTCGCCTTCCCATCACCTATTAATCAGGAGTGGTTGTTAACGACTTTATGACACTGGTGCTTTGATGAAGACGCTCCCACAACGACGTGGAAGAGACACCCCAGACTGACACATTTTCTGATGCAAACCAGGAGTGAAAAGCCCCAAAGCTTCAAAGCTGATAATCAATCTAAGTACAGAAAAGGATCTGGGACTCCAACCAAAAAAAGTGGCCTTTAATCTATATCTGCAGCATAGAAACAAATAAATGTAAATGAATGCAGCACTGGGGAAGAAAAATAGTCTTTCACTTCAGAAATGACATTTTATAAGATCTAACAGGAGATATATACCTGCTGACATATACTGTAAAATGACTGGGGCAATCGGATTTTGTGCTGAGCCTGTTTATCTCAGTGCACATGTAACGTTTTTGTTCCATGCTGGGAATATAAATGCTATAGCCCCAGAGAACTCACAAACAGCTAAAACTTTCCCAGCTATTGCTCTGTGTTATTCACAAAAGATTTACCAAATTCCTTTAAATAATTTTTGCCCCTTATCTCTTTAATGACTTCACCTAAAATTACTTTCCCTTTGTTCTGTCCTGTCCCCCCCCCCCATCCAATTTTGTTAATGAAGGCCCAGAATGCTAACTCACTTTACCACTCTCACGGGAGAAAAATCTGGACCGGCCCTCGTGCTGTGAGGTCCGTGCCCGAAAATGTGACGGTCCGTCTGGGAGTGTGAAGCACGCATAGACTTCAAATAGATGATGTCACTCCCTCTGGCTTCTGGCTTTTAAATTCGTTTTTCAGTTTCTAAATATCACTTAATGTGAAGACAATACACTGTGGTTGTCCAGTTTGCCCTCTGAAAATGTAAAGAAAAATTTATTTTTATATGCTGGACTCGAGTGCTGGGGGCTTCACTGCCTTGCACCAGGTGTATGATCCTCTACTGGACTGATGTTGGATGGAAGGATAGGTTTTTATCCTGATAGGCATACCTGGTTTTCTTTTGCATATAAACCATATCTGTAACAGCTGTACTTAATTGGACTATGATGTTATTTAATGCCAATAGGTTTTATATACTCTACTGAGTATTTTTTTATATACTCTACTGAGTATTTTTTTATATACTCTACTCACTGAAGAATAAAAAATGTCATTAACATATATCCAGGAAGTGCAAGGTTATGATATTTTATAAAACAGGCTTCAAGATCCTTTAAAAAAAGAAAAACCGCTAACAAATGATTTAAAAGACTTAGTTTAGGAGTTTAGGAGGCCGTAGAAAACAAAGTTTCAAATCACTTTTGTATGTAGAGAACTGGGCCAGCAAGGTAAGCTTGATGACACTTTTAGGGCAGACGGTGAGGAAATCTTTAACCTCGCCAATCAATATTTCAGTGGGTCGCCTCTTGCATCCCTCGGTGGCTGTGTGTGCGCGCAGTCGATCAGGCAGGAAGCTGAAAGACCAAATCCTGTGTAAAGTGGAAGCTT
This sequence comes from Mormyrops boulengeri, assembly GCA_026781065.1. Lineage (NCBI taxonomy): Eukaryota > Metazoa > Chordata > Actinopteri > Osteoglossiformes > Mormyridae > Mormyrops > Mormyrops boulengeri. The sequence goes on from JAODLD010000001.1 coordinate 46,405,646, forward strand.
GGGTGAACAAGGCCCCACAGCTGCCCTTGCCCCGGACCATCATTCCACTGTCAGCTTAGGTCTCCAGAACGTGGCGTGAGCGCTGTTAAAAGCACCGCCTGATCTTAATATTTCATACCGCCAGCTCGCATACAATATGACACAATCTTATCTCTGCCGCTGCAGATTTTTGAGAAAGTTACTCAAACTGCAAAGTCAGCCCGGTTCAGGTGTTACTGGAGAAATAATGTGCGAGAGGTACAGTCCGTTAATGTTTTCAAGCATCAGTTGTAAACTGATTTATTTCAGGAATGCTATAGTATGTCTACCAGTATGTAACATTCTCCTTTTCGTTGTTTTGTTGTTGCTGTATGTACCATGCTTAATTGTATTAATGTTTGCATTACAATACATCCTCGAGTGTGAGAAAGGCGCCATATAAATAAAATTTTTATTATTATTATTATTTTTATGTGCAAAAATAGGGGTGTGGGGTGTGAGGAAGTATATATGCCGCCGATTAATTATGGATTCAGATTCATATTTTAGCTTTCTTCAAACTCCAATAAATGTGACAATGAAGAAGGGAACCTCATTATTTGTCATTTCAAAAAGAGGGTGCAGGTCATAAGACCAGGGACACAAAGAGAATATAAACAGGCACATTGAAATGACAGGTACCTCCCAGGCCTGCCCGCCACCCAATGTACAATTCTTTCTGGGTGATTTAAGACACTATGCTGCTTTTCCGTATAACATTTAGCATCTGAGCTAGCAGGCACACTTCAGCATGTGGAATTGAGTGTTGTGGTCTCTAACCTTTAGCTAACATTTAACCTTTAACTGATTTTGGCAATCGAGTGGAGGGGGGCTCCCCTTGGTAGATTTTGTCGATGGGGGGTGGGTGGTGGTGGTTGGACAGGAAGTTGTGTCACGATCGACCAGAAATGTCTCGGAGATCTACCTGTCCAGCATGATTGACCAGTTCTTGACCACCACACTAAGTCAAGTGGAGCTTTACTCTGTAGCACTATATACCTGCTTTTTTCCAACAGCATTATGTGTCACACTACAAGATAATCCCCAAGTAGAGAGACTGTCAAGAGGAGATAATGTCCAAGATGGAACAAAGAGAGGGAAAATGGCTCAAAAAACCATAGCCCATAATAACCAAAAAAGATGGTCTTCCATGATTGATGGTGTACATACCTGCCAGATTCCTGTTTCTACACTTTCAATTTCAATGCTCTGTTCTATCTAAATAAATTTTGCTTTAATCCACTGCCAAGAAATATAATGAGATATGGTGGCTGATGATTTCACCTTGTTATCCTGTCAAGCCCTAAGGGTTTCTGATATTAAAAAGGGTTATTAATGTAAAGACCAGTTAGTTAATGATTTTCTTTCCTATAAGAAGGTTTTCCTATTACAGTTGATGCCATCTGACCAAATGAGGGCAGTTAAAACCACAACTGGAATCCAGTGATGTCGTGCAGCAATGATGTCAAAGTTTCTTTCAAGCAATGATGTCAAAGTTTCTCACTATTTGTAGACGACCCTGTGAGTTAAAAAGGGGTGTACTGAGATATTTCAGTTTCACTAGAATGGTGCCATAAACCAAGATGAATCACTGCCTCTTTCCAAATGAATTCTAGTGTAGAGAAACTTTAAAAACAGGAATTTGCTATCAATCTATATTCCAACCACTTATCTTGGTCATGGTCGCTGGAAATTCCTATTCAGATTTCAAAATTGTTGACCATGTGCTTATGACTTTGTCCTGTGTATGTTCATATCCTACTGCCACTGCGAAGACCTAGCTTTGTGATGCATCAGCCTCAGTTTCATGGCCAGACTAAACATCAAAATTAGAAACAGACGATTAGAATAGATTAGAGGCCAATGTTTTTATTGGGATAAAAGGAGGGTGACGCGCTTATTGCCGGAATTCCAGGATAACCAGAGCCTAATTGGCATATCGATGCATGTTGCTGAAGCGTAGGTTGCAGTTTCGTGTTTTTTTCCCCCTGCAAGGTTGTAGTTTGCTATTACATTAACAGCTGACACTTTGATCCAAAACAGCTTGCAATTTCACCCACTTCAATTGCTGGATAATTACTGCAGCCGCTCGAGTTATGTGCTCTGCTCAGAGGTAGAGCAGCCTCCTCAGATGTGACCCTGCAACCCCCAGATTACGAACCCCTGTCTTTACACACAATGCTACCTGCTCACCAGCTGTTTCCCCATACTGGTTTTACTGGGACTTTTACAAAGGCTGGACAATGTTATACGTAGTGCCTTAGTTCACATTTCTAACTTGCATGTTTTACAGGAGCAAGATATTTTACAGATTTCTCTTGTGTATTGGTCAGTTTTTAGTTACAAGATATCCTTGAAATATGTGTGTCTTTCTCAGTCAACCTATCTGTATGATGCAAATCATGAATATTTGGATCTTGGTAATATAATTTGAATTTTAATCTGGATTTGAACAATCCCAAATTTATAATTCTACAATACTAGTTGCAGGAGGGTTTATCAGACTACACTGATCATAAATAAATCCTATTTGTTTTGAGTACTTGCACAAATTCATGTAGGATTTGTACTAATTGTATGTCTGTCTCTTCATAATCCACATAGTGATGTAATGCATTAAGCCTCTTGTGCAGAAGGTTTTTGTGAGCTTGCATTGTGCGGCATTTGTGTACAAACGCTGCGTGAATGTGTACCACAAGGACAGCAATGACTGGCTTTTTGTATCCTGGCTGTCGATGAGACCCGTCGCTGACAGATGAATCTGCTACGAGGATGTGCCAAGGGCAGATGTCAAACGTGAAGCCTGGGTTCTGAAGCAGAGGCAAGTTCTCACAATTCAGGCAGTGAAGAAAAAAAAAAAACACAAAAACACACACACGTGAACTTCTGGCTACAACCCAGTGTAATTCCTGCGACCGTTGAAGTGCACTGGAAATTTTCAGTAGTCTCTCATTCAACTTCTTCATTTTTAGAGCGTATCTGGAGTAACGCATCTTAATGGTGCGGTGAATACATGTATATGGCATCTCTAATAGTCCAGTCATACAGTTGTACATATGAATTGAAGAGCAAATTTCCAAAACACACTCATCTCTACAGAGATGAGATCGCCAATGTCAAGTTTACTAATATATAATATATTACATTATTGGGAAGCAAAGCTCACTCAGTGCTCATGTAATCGAAAGAAGAACTATTGTTAAATTTCCAAAACTCACCAAACCCAATGAAGCAGTACTTACTTACTTATGAACCTATCCCCTCTACGTGTCCCCTAGGCTGAGTGAATTTTGGAAATTTGCTCTTCAGTCGTTAATGTCATCTACCTCCAAGTACAACAGCTGGCTCCAGTTATTACAGATATTGACACTATTCTGCTGAACGTGGCACTGAAACAACAAACGCTTGTACTTTAGAGGCAGCAGTTTGCTGACTCATGACAGTAGGCATGTATTAGCTGTCAACCCTTTAACTACTGGAAGCCAGAATTTAACAAGGTACACTGTCCTGGTTTAAGTCACTTTCATGTCGGAGGTTGCAATCAATCAAAACCATTATTCCACATGTGGCAATTAAAATTAACATTACACTTACAATGTTATATACAATATGGGTCTGAAAATGTCGTTCACCAACAAGCCAGATTCATCAGCACCCAACATGAATACAGTAAACTTTGTAGGAAAGCAATATTCTTCATTTGCAGTCTTTATTAAGACTTTTGTTTTATTATTATGACCATTTTAAAATCCCATTTATATTTAACATTTAATATCGTTTACAAATATTAAGTGACTCACAAAAATAAAATAACTTATTAAACTTAACATTACATTTATACATTAATAAATTGCATTTCGCAGCATCAAATCTCCTACGCTTCAGTCCAGTATAATACCTGTGCAAACTATTCAGCTGCAGCCCAATGAAAATGTGTGGACCAGACACCGACGCTCCGTCATCTGGGCCAAAATTAATGTATGTTTACTTCATGCAATAGCTTGCAACTCCCAGCCTCTGATATTATGCTTGTTTTTCCCTTGATGGGGTCGTACAGGACAATGAGTTTCTTCACGGCACATTTACAGTACGGTGGTTTTTTTTGTGTATTCCTTTTCGGGCATTGGCGTGCGACTGTAAATACGTCCAATGATATATACCGTAATCTAGCAATGTTCTCGTCGCTTATCGAGGCGGACTGGAAGTGCATTGATAATTGTCAAGAGTATCTGAAGATGAAAGTTGTACATTGAGAAGCCAAAGTGGCGAGACGCACAAAAGGTGGGGGAACTGGAAAAGCATCGTATGACAGTTGTCATGCCTTTTCTTCGATTTGGCGTTCTCTTCATGTATGTACCAGACCGTAGAGTTGCTTCGTAAAGACTGTCTACACTCAAATTGATGCAACACACAGAAAAAAAAATCAAGCCATATTTAAATACTAATGAGTGCTCACTTATAATGTGACCATTTTAATTAAATTAATTTAAAATACTTCCAGGAAACAAAATGCAGTGCAGGTTGAAAACAATCAATCAGAAGCTACAGGAATCAGGCCGATGGCATGGATGCCACGCCCCACACTCGTTATGATTCCAGTCGTCTTCCTGCTTCTGTCTGTAGTGAGGGGAAGAGGCATCCAGCAGTCCTTGTCTGTCTGTGAGTTTTTTTTCACCGTGGCTCATTTGCAGACGCTAACCCACTCAGTTATCCTGCACTCCTCGCACACCACGTAGCAGCACCAGTGAAACCTGCAGTTGCATCGCTCACTGCGCGTCTGCTGCAGGATGTTGTGTCCCCGGCCGCAGCACAGGCTCTCACAGTTGTCCATCCCCAGGCTGGTCTTGTTGCAGATCCGCCCGTGGGTGCCTGCCGAATCAGCACCCGGCTCCCTCTCGCAGAAGTCGGGTGACTTCTCGAAGTAGACCAGCTCGTTGGGCCCGGGCCGCCGGCGGTAAGGTGGCTGGGCGTGCTCCACTTGGCCCGTGTTACGGTTGTGTGCCTTGATGAGGGAGGCCACCTGGAAACGCTCCTTCAGGATGGTGCCCACTGTGCGGAACTCGGGCGTCACCTGCCAGCACGTCTTCAACTGGCAGCTGCCTGACATACCGTGGCATTTACACTTACGCTTCATGTGGTCCATCACAACCTGTGCGGGGGGACAAAGGGGGAGAAGAGGGATGGACAGAGGACAGTCAAACACTATACTCAACGTGAAACCTCCATCATGCTCACAGGTCCCACTGGACTTCGCTCAGAGTCAACATTCTCAAAAAAAAATCAATCAGGTGTGAAATCTGCAGCTAAAACTCTCTTAAAGCCTCAAAATTCTGTCCAAAAAGTCAGAGCTCCATCTTTCTGCCCTAAAGAGGCCTCTCATAGTCGGTGCCATGGATGTGTCTACCAGCCTGCAGCCTGTCTTAGATCCAGTAACAGAATGGGAAAGTCTGCCCATAGCCATGATGGGCCTTTGCACGCCGATTCCGATCAGCACCGCTGGTCCAATCATTCCCCGTCAATACAGCTAATCTTCCAAAGTCCCTCTAAACCAAACCAAACTGAAGTCATGGCCAACAGTTACAGAGTGACGAAGGTTTCAAACCAGCATTGGGGAACTCTGGTATCGAGGGCTACCAGATATACTGCTTTGCACTCTCCCACAGCCTTTATTCACTTTAGTGAAATATTATTATGATAGGATTTAAATTCCTAAATCAGTTAGTAATGGAAATGTAACCTAAAACAATGTAGACACTGTAGACCTCCATGGAGGAGAGATATCCCTCCTTGCTTTGCATCATCCCTACACAACCAGACAAATCTAGAGAATTTATTATAAGAGATTCCAGTTAATCACAATGACTTAATTAAAAGACACTAATACACCAAAATGGCTTTTAAACAGGGTTGGACACTGGATTTCCTGGAGGAAACCTGTGCAGACAGAGGAACCTGATGGCGTGCCTTATATTAATACAGGCCCAGGAAAATACATCTGTCTGACAAAGCAACAGGTTGAGGACTTGTCAGTTACCACTGAAGCAACCAGAGGTCAGATCTCATAGACTAACATGTTCCTTCTGTCTTGGCGTGAATGCAGAACAGACGCCAAGGTAATATGAGTGTAGAACAGGCCAAACATGCATGAAGCTGAATATTCTGGGGTACAAACCTAATATTTAATACTAATTTTCTTTCCAAGTAGTGATTAGCACTCCCTAAACCTAACCACTTCTTTATAACAATGAGAAATGCATTTCGTGAACACCATTATAAAGCCATTGCCCTGGAATATTTCAGCAATTGCACAAGTTTCATACAAGTCTACGCTTTTACTTCGTGTCTGCACTTTATGAAAGTATGCAGCAGCATCAGTGATACACACGGTGCAGACCAATATTAGATAAAACTGCTATTTGAGATTTCTAACCATGTGGCCATTAATTTGGTGGAAAAACGCAGGCATGTTTTGAAGTAATTATAGTAAATCTCTTGGTTTCAGAGCTGTCCCGAGTTCACATCTGGCAGGTTGTAATTGGAAAACAGTGGAACAGTCTCGTCTGTAAACTGGCACCAGACTGAGATCAAATACAATGTACTCATGACACATTTAGACGACGGGAAACTCAAGACTGCATTTCATAATGAGTTTTAGCTTTACCTCTCCTGCTCTATGACCTGTACCATGCTACAAACTCCAAAATAAAAATAAAAAAATCACTTGCAATAGTAACTGAAGCCAAAAATGACATTTGTTTAATCTCAGACTACAGAGTTGCTTGAGTAATTTGTTTGTGTTCATCACTGCAATTAAAATTTAAAACTTTACATTTTAGGACATTGTGATATTCCTGCAACAGGACATTATAAAATATCTCCTAATAGTTGCAATATGTGTGTAACAGAATCTCACTCAACCCGTCTTTATAAATAAGCATTTTGCTGGTTTGTCCAGCAAGTTTTTTTTTTTAATTCTTAAACTTCAAAGGCCTATTTTAATGCAAAAACAGTTAAAAGTCTTCAAAAGACCCAGTTTCAAAGCAAATAAACAGGCCGGCTTCAGCATTATAAGCAGCATTTAAGTCTCTGCGTCGCTCCAGCAAAGCATGCGGCACACGAGAGCATGCGGTTAACTGGGAGCATGCAATTACAGAAGCCATAGCACGCTGCACACTGAAAATCCACTCACCAAGGAATTAAAGCTCAATTAAACCTAGCTCATAGACTTCATTTCTTTTTTGTGCAGTTACTCTCAATGTGCTACACTTAGACTGCCTACTTGCTCATAAGCCATCAAAAGCACTCTACCTCTGGACAGGAAATGAACACTACATGCTCAGATTCTGCTTCCTGGTCAGAGTGCACATACAGTACTGTAATATTCTGTGGCTGGGCAGCAGGCAATAAAATAGACTCTTAGTGACCAAATAGATGGCACTCTTCCAATCTTTCAGCATTCTGTCTTGAGTCTGGCTTTTCAAGAGCTTGTCATAGAGGTCCTTTAAAGCGTTCCTAGAATCCCATTTAAATAACATTCACAGTGTAATGTGAATGTAACAGCACTGTAAATTCCACTAAAAGTATCACTCACAAATAACCATCAAGACTGTCCAATTCTGGTGACATCTCAGTAGAGATGAAGATAAAAGGCACAGTGGTTGGGATTACCATCAATCACTGCCTGGTTTAAGATAATGGAAGCAAACAGAGCAGCCACTAAGATGAGGCTTGATATGGACGTTGACTGATGACATGCGATAAAATTTGTAGCCTCATTGCTCCCAGCACTACTTGTATATGCCATCCATGAACATCTATTGCGACACAAACTTTGTTGTGTCAAACACTACAGTCCAAAATCACACCATATTCAAGTTAGCTGCCTGGCTATACCACAGTCAAAGCTACTTTAGCAAACCACATTAGTAATTAAAATAAAACAACTTCCAAAAGTTCACATTCATCTCTAACTTTAGGAAATTGCAGTTGTTGAATCATTCTTGCAAACTATTTTTGGCCTATTGCTGTTCAAATCCTAGCAGTGCTTAACACAAAGCGACAGATGGCAATTTCAGAGCACAGACAAGCTAGCATGGCCTGCAAATGCTTTAGCTAGTCAGTGATGACCGAGCTCGGAGAATTTACTTCCGTCAAACAGCTTTCATTAAAGCTAATGTCTCTTACATGCAAGTACACAGCGTGATGGATACCCATTACTTGTTTACTTTCGATTCATTTAAAGAAAACATCTAGCCTAAATTACTGTTGCGCTATTTTGCAGCATGAGGGGAATGCTAACATGTGAGGCGTGTTGTTGTTCTACATATAAATGCAAACAGACACACGCAAGAAACACACACAGTACAGAAAGTGATCACTTACGCTCCTTGCCTAAATTCTATGGACCCATCTGACTTATTTGTTGCCTCTTCTCCATCGTAACCTTTTGAGAAAGGAGGGGAGACTCTCTTTCTACTTTCCGCCGTGTTTGATGTCCCAAATCTTCTGCTGGCTTTAAAAACATCTGTTTCCATATAGCCAGGAGCCGCTAATTAGAGCCTTTAACAAGACTGAACACTGTCAGAAACAGAAGGTGGGCATGACATGACATGTATTCGGCATTAAAAACCTTCGCATTCCCCTATAAAAGGGGACTTTTTTGGTGGCCATGTGCTCTTTGAGACCTCACCTTTTTGTTGTTTTTATTGGGGGTGGGGGGTGAGGTTTGTATACTGTCTCTAAAGCTGCAGCGATGCATCACTTGCATGTTGATTATTTTAATATTGTCTTCACAGCCCCACTCCCTCCCCGCAGAAACTTTAATCCCCTTTTGGCATTGTGGGAGTCATTTCACACTCATACGATCTACGTAGCAACCAGTCTTATATGGTCTCATATGGTCTCATATGATCTATGTAGCAACAGTTCAAGATGACGAGGAACCTGATACTGTACAGAGCCACTAAATATGCAAATCCTGCAGAGATCTGAGGAACACTGGCTGCGGGGGTTAATTGTCATAGTGTCAAAACACCTGTAAGTCAATGCGGATGGTGACAGAAATAAAAATGAATACTAATAAGATGTTCTTACAATTGCTGAGCAATGATAGGGTTCCTGTCCACCCACACAGCCTGACAAACTGATGAGGTAACTGCATTATTAGGCCTAAAAGAACATTTATTATGCATATGAGGTTTTATGGATGGTTTTGTAACTCATTAGTTAAAATTAAACCCATATCAACTATTGAAAATCTTAATTCCTTACAGAAAAGCATGTGGTGGTTTATGAAGGACCAGAAAAAGCACAGGATATTAAATATTAATTGCATTATGTGTCAAGTCATGCTAACTAGTAAAAAGAGGATTGCTGAACTTGGGTATTCCCATCATGAGTATTGAGACCTGCCTGATGCACGCATCAAACTTCATGGCCCATTAATTCACTTAGAACTCGGTATGGCAGAAGAGAACTGTTGTTGGGGTATGATGTCTTGTGCAATCAAGTGCTGATCGCTGTCATTAAGGCTACAGCCTTATGGAGAACAGATAATACAAGTTCCAGTAGTTGCATATCAAGTGTTACGATTTTCAAAAGAATAATAAATATTTTCTGATATGCCTGGATTATCGTTTGGTGAACTAATGCTGCACTACTGAGCTTGGGTCCTACTCACAGCTCAAAAGTATGTTAATTCTCACAGTCCGTTCTTCTTTTTTCCAATGAACTGGTTGAAGGAATGGCAAAGAAATGCTTCAAGTAGCATGCTGGTGATGTACATTGTAGGCTGGGAGGGGCCTTGAAAGTCCCTCTGAAAGAAATGCTTGTGTCCTCGATTCAGCGGCATGAACTCTTTGAACGTCCCATATCTCAGAGGTGAAAGAGATACTGAACAAAGATCCGTACGTCAAAGAAGCGTGTTTACGTGCAAGTGTTTCGGCACAATGGCCTCTGTGAGACAGAAAACGAGGCAACCCCTTTCGGCTCATAAATAAGTTAAATTGAGCAGGCCTAAACTGTGAGCGCATAGCCACTCAAGCACACAAATCTTGACTTCCACAAGCATATCATGTAGCTATCTGATCAAAACTTCAATGACTTTGAAACTACACTGCATAAGGTGAATTAGCCGGATTTTGGGTTTGCATAAAATCTATTTTAGGCCTGTCACAATCAGCCATGGTTTTATGAGTTTTAGGGGCAGATGTTTCCGGAAGTCCTCCTGCTCACACTCGGCTTTGCCTAAATCTCAGCGGCTCAAACCATCATCTCACCTGCCTTCCGACTCTGTTGTTGTGCAGCCGCATCTTGGCGTGGATGTCCTTGTGTCTCTCACGGGAGTCCAAGAAGTCCCGAGAGAACTTTTCACCAAACTCCACATTGGGGCTGCAGCCACCCCACTCCCAGGATTCCTGGGGCCCTGGGGCGTCATTGGGGAAGTGCTCCATCACCCCGTGCACCATGCCTTTCCCTCGGTGGACGGCCTCCAGCTGCAGGCGGTTCAGCTTGATCCGAAAGGCCTCCTCGTCCCCCCGCCGCTTCTCATCGCAGCTGCAGGCCTTCAGCTTGCCCATGGCACAAGCGTTGGAGACGGCGTGGACCACGCCAGCGGCTGCGATGGCGTACGCAAAAGCGCTCTCTCTGAATCCTAGGCCGGGGGAGGGAGGGAGTGGATCAGTGAGGTGTTTCAGATACATTAGCAAAGCTCTTCTTCATTTTCATATTCTCTCACTACCCTGGAAACCAAACAGACTATTACCTGACACCAAAAGAAGGTGTGTGTCATTGATTGTCAAATGCTTCTAACGAAGGAGGACCTTGAGAATGTGGACAAAATAACGGAAACACTGAAAAATATGCTGATATCAAGGAAAGATTCAGTCCTTCTTGGCTTGTTTTCCAGATTTCCTGAGCCTCTCCTTGAGTAGTGGGATATTGGGCTATTACTTGAGAAGAAAAGCCTCCAGCCCTTTGAGGGATGATGGGGGTGGGAATATACTATGCACTCTGTCCTCCATGACATCCCATAAAGGTTCAAGGATGTTTAGGCACAGTGACTGAGGAAGCCATGGAAATCACTTGACTTTTATTCTAACTCCAGCCTTCTACTCGTCTTTCTTTCACACATCAGTCAGTGAGTTAAATTGGACTGTAGTGCACACAAAAGGCCAGGGGATCATCATTGTTTGCTTTCCTGCTGCTGATAGGTGTTTCTGTATGTACGCCGGAACCTTCTCTCTATCAACTAGGCTACCTCTCATGGACATTTTGACTGACGTCTTCAATCTGGCTCTCACATCCAATCATCTGGGCCTGTTTTGCCCAATAAAAAAGTTTGTTTTGCTGCTATGATGAAACCAGAGCTTTCAGAAGCATACAGAAAGACCCCAGCCATTTCTGTTCACCCTTGACAAAATCTAAAAAAAATCTGCGCACAATTTATAGGATAATGATTAATACAGACCTATAAAACAGGCAAAACATTTTGCCCTAATTGAATTTTACTTCCGCTATTTCAGAGGTCAAGAACAGATAGAGGTGGCTGTGTTCTGCAACATCTTAATCAGATGTGATAGCCTCAAACAATAATAAAAGTAATAGCCTCAGAAAATAATAAACGTAGGTCCTATAAAGGCAGGTCTCCTCAGGGTGCTCCCTCACCACTTTCAAAGAATGATGAAGTGTTAAAGAGCTGTGCTCAGTTAATCTGAAAAAGCCCTCACACAGAATAAGTGTTTGCAGTTGGCAATGTTTATGCAATTAGGGAGGAAAAGGAGCACGGTCTAAACTCCATAGCTTTATGTGGGACAAACACTCATTGGCCAGTTTAATGGGTACACCTGCTCGCTATGGAAACTGCCTTCTCTTTTAAACAGTGAATGATTTTGCAAGATCTGAATATACACCACAAAGGAAAAGGATCAAGAGCTTCAGTTACCGTGCGACTAAACATACTAAAGGCTCAGACGTGTGATCTGAGTGATTTCAAATCTGGTGTGATTGTTGGTGCTGGACGTGGTGATTCTAGCATCTCCGAAATGGGAGTTTTCCTAGATTTCTTATGTACTAAAGTGTTGAAAGTTTACAGAGAATGTCACGATAAACGAAAATAGTGCAGTCAGTGGCAGTTCTATTGCCAAAACACAGTGTTAATGAGAGAGGTCAGAGGAGACCAGACTCATAAAGCTAACAGGATGTGCAAAACAGCACAATACAGCACTGGTGTGCAGAAAAGCATCTCCAAATATGAAACTCATCAACCCTTGAAGTGGTTATGGAAATGAAAGCGCCTCCTACCTGGCACTACACGGTGGTACCTAATAAAACGGCCCCTCGGTATATGTGAAATTTACATCGAGCATAAATCACACAAGAAAGCATATTTTAGAACAGAATGAGTTAATAACAGAGTAAAGGAGAATTGCATTATTTAATATTGCATCCTTCACTGACTGTACAGAACATAAGAGCATTTAACACAGCATTTAACATGAATCTGATCTGGAATAACGATGGATTAAAAATCAGGTAAAACTAAATTTAGAAGAGAATCACGTTGATTGTGAATAATTGTAATATCCTTAAATTATCTTCAAGATTTATGATATTTTAAATATTCATGCACATATGTTCCAAAGATAAAATTAGAGTCAGCCACTTTACTGCAAAGAATTAACATTTCTTTCCTTTTTTATGTTTCTTGTGAGTATAGAGATCAGATGCACGCATGATGTCTTTTAACTCAGTGGAATGTCTATTGTTGTATCTCTGCATGCAGAACTAACAAGCAAAGTACACTGTAATCCTACTAGCCAATAGATAGACGAATAAATAAACAGTTTACTACTTGATAGATTTTCCACTGATGTGCTTTTGCATTTAGTTTGGCATGGCAGTTTTGAAACACAATCTACTTCGGTTTTAAGATGAGTCCTATTGAATTTTTTTTCATGTATCAAGATTGACAGTAATTTTATAGTCTGGCTGTTATAGGGAGTCATAAATCATCCATGGCCACACATTGTTGGGAAATGACCCGGACAGTAAATACTAACTGGCCAATTGGGAGTCTTCCTGTTTGACCTCTGAATGCAGCTTCATCTAACGTCTGGTTTCCCTTTTGCCTACCATAGAGAAGAGCACAGATGGCCAGTCCTTAAGCTGTTTAAATTAAAAATTAAATTATGTGATTAAATTTGAACTGGAACTGTCCGAAAATGATTCAGTGAACCGATCATAAGGACAGAATAACTTTTGGATTAAACTGGGATTAGTTAATATATACAGAACTGAAACCCTCACAGCACCCAGCTCTCCTACTCTAACAGAAACTTACTTCCAGACACACACAAAAATACAACACTGGCTAGGTATGGGCACCCCTAGTGTGGAGAAAAGCACTCGTTTCTGGACTAGGGTGAGCTTTGTACACGCATACACACACACACACATACTCACACATACATCGGGAAGCCAATCCTGTTTTATTCCATCCCCTTCTAATTCCATGGGGGATGGATGGCACTTAAAAGCAGCCTAGAGACATAGACATGGAAAGGCTGTTTTAGACGAGAGGGGCCTGGAACAAATCAATCTAACAAATAATTTAAAGTGAGAGACACGCCCGGGTGAGCTGATGGCCAAGGGAGTGGGAAAACGAATTAAAGATTGAAGAAAACTGTCACTTTGGGTTACAGAAACCAACTAAACTGGTTTTTTATGCTTTGCACCTCTGAGAGTTGGGAAAGTGCTGAAAGCGAATTCACAACAGTCACGCTGGCAGAAAGTGGGCATATCAGACAGCAGAGGAGAAACTCCATGGATGTGTCTGAAGACCCCTGCAGCTGTAGGAACGTGGCCCAGTAAACCTGCATGTTTTTGGACATAATTATTGACCGCACTGCTCAGGGCAAGGCCGTAGTAATCGAGCAGGAGGGTATAGCTTTCATCACGCGGAATACAGACAGTTAATCCCCGCAAATAAAGAAAATATTAGGGCACAACTTGCATGCCTGCTCCACAATCACACAGGAATATCTTTTTAAATTTATCAGTTTCCTTTCAACAAAGACAAGCTAACAAGCAACAACAGGTTCTCCTTGTTTGTAATCAAAATCCTTCCAGTGCATATGAGTGTTAGTAAATCACAGGATCCTTTGGATACATGGTAATATTTAATCACAACAAGCATGATTATTATTACTGCTATTGCACTAATGCTAATATAATAGCTGCCAAGCAAATATATTATCCATAATGAATTAGATCAACAGGTGTATACTTAAAGAAGGAACACATCTTTTTCTCAAAGGTACAACAGAAAGATTCCTATTGGATTTCAACCACTGGGCTTAGAGTCATTAACTACTACATAAACCTTCTACCTGAGAAGGTTCGTCCTGGGCTCCGTCCTCGCTTCTCACCTCGGCTGAACATGACGCTGTCGTAGGGGATCTTGTTCCTGGTCTCCAGGCTGGAGCAGTTCCAGCGATGGCCGCGGAACTGGTGCTGGCACTCGTGGATGGCGATCTGGATGCCCTGGATGGCCGAGGCCGTGACGTCGGGATTTCGCATGCACACGTCCAGTTGTTGCCGGGTCAAGCCCGAGAGGGTCAGGCACACAGTGTTGGCATTCAGAATTGGATCTATTGGGATCTTCAGCCCCAGAATCTCATTGGAATCTACCCTACAACACAGAGGAACGTAATCTTAATGCCCTTTGAGTTGAAATCAGCGTCCTCTACAGAAAGTCCAGCAGAAAGATCAAAATGTGATGCAGCCGGAGAGAACATAATTACAAGTGAAGTGAAACATCATACGCTGGCTACAAGTAATAACGTGTTATTACATGTCATAGCTGTAAGTTATGACATTTTATCTTTAGGAAACATTGAAGAATTCAAATTTATAAAAGTATTATTCGGTTTTTAGCTAGTTACTGGGTCTAACGTCATTATAGCATGTGGAAATATTTATATACTACTTATTATTAACGATTGATATGTAAATATACGCACAAGCTTTCTTTTCCAAGGCTGAGAAATACTTATGAATTGGAGCACAAACTCAGAGCAATGTTATATTTGCAATTAACAATGTCCACTGTTTCGTTTGTTGAGCCTATTTTCTCATTTTAAAACATCTTGGATCCTTTTAACAAGATTATTAATCGGGGAAAATTGTATTAATTACATGCAGTACACATTAAATGAATAATAAAAAATCAATTAATCTATTAATATTAGTCAGAGTAAAATTCTAAATCAAAAGAGCACATTAACCAAAATTATCCCAGGACGGGCAAGTATGTTTGTTATTATGTATTCATACCCTCTAATGCTGCCAGACCTATTAAAGAGTTTAAAGAGTTCCACAGCTACTGCAGAACAGAAACAGAATACTAGAAAATACGCAGTAGCTCTCATATGTTAACATCCAGTAGGCTACAAATACAGACTGAATCGTCAATTGACTTGGAGAAATTAGCGCAAAAAGTTAGAATGCAACTTTGACAGTTTCAAAATAAAGCTCGCGTACCATTGGACTGCTTGTGTACATTTGCAGACTTCCTGCTAATACACGTATCGTGTATGAAAAGTAAATGCACAGAAATAAAAGCCATTTCAGTCATGAACTTACCACTGTGAAAGGAAACCTACGAGCAGTGCTGAAGCAAATAAATACAGCATTGGAAAATCCATGATTCGCTGTTTCGGATATCTCCCCAAGGGTCTTGGAGGAGATGTCCTAATCTCTTCTGGGTAAGATGACAAGTTCTTACAGGAAAAAGAATCAAAACTTTCCCTCCTAAGAATAAGTTCCCGGTAACAGAGGGCGAAAGGCGAGATCCAGTTCAATTCACAGAGTACTTCGCGTAAGTGTCATTGAAACTAGGAAGCTGCCGGACGATTGACTTTAAGAGGAAGACGCCGCAAAAGTTTCTATCAGATATGAGCGACTTCTCAGAGTCAGCGTAGTACATTGGACTTAAGAAATGAAACGGAATGAATGAAAAGCGGCACTCTGGCTGCCCTGTGATATTCACACGTGTGGCTCCTTTCCGAAGTGATTTTGGTTTTAGACCTACAGCGCTTTCTCTATCTCCAGCCAAGCCGACTTGTGATGTTTTGCCTGTCCTGATGGCATTGTAACTACACCTCTGAGAAGTCTGCCAGCCCACTGATGCGTCACACGACAGTAAATACAGAGGAACATCTCCAGTCATGTAAATCATAGTAAATCAGTAATATTTAAAACAAATTCTGGGTTGACTAAGGGCAAACCGTG
>JAODLD010000001.1:46433511-46454680 GCA_026781065.1 Mormyrops boulengeri
ACCCCCCCCCCCCCCTCCCCCCCTCCCATCCTCCCCTTCCCCGCCCGCCCCCCGCCCCCCCCCCCCCCCCCCCCCCGCCCCCCCCCCCGGGCCCCCGCGCCCGGCCGGGCCCGCCGCGGGCGGTGTTTACTTTTCTCATTATCTGAAAGGACTTGCGCAGCTGTTATCTCAGAAATGTAATAGGTCTGTCCAAATCCATATTTCTCCATCAGCGAGGCCCACACCTGCCCGCGTACTATGCCTGACCCCCTTGCTAAGGCAGCCTTTAGCTGTGCGGTAGCGTCTCAGGCTGAGATGAAGCCGCATGGACACAAGGAGAGCACAGATGAATCCTGAGTGATTCATTAGTCTATAATTAACAGGGAAAGCCAGACATGCCCCAAGTTTTACATTGACTACCAGATCACTGCTCTGTGAGGTCACCACCCTCAACAAGAGAGCCAGTCTAGTCCCCATATTCCAGTCTAGTCATTTACTTAGTCTTTGAAGAGAACATCTATGAACCCGGAAAGAAAATACGGCTTCAAAGCGCAGCGAAGTGATGCGTCGTTCCAACGTTCCCGATATGCAATACGCAACCGCTATAAAAGCTTATTTACAATGACACTAAAATGCGACTCGCAACTTGTTTTAGATGTTTGGACAGACGAACAGAAAACTCTCGCGGGGCTTAACATGCATTTTCCCTTGTGCCCTTTCAAGTCTGGCGGCAGTTAATAGGCAACACGGTACATAAAGGATGAGAAATGAGGCTGATTGCTTTGAGCAGAGGGTAAGCTGCACTCTTCTGCCCTGTTTCTGCGGTCTACGACACGCGTTATGGTCATTTGGGCGTGACTATCTGTGAGGATTTGCACAGGTAATAAAACATTGAGTCTACATGAGAAATTATTCAGGCATTTGCCGCGTCGCCCGAACGTCTCCGAAGTGTTTTTTTTTTTCCCCCGGGAACTGTAAAAACAACGTGAGGTGAATAATTACGCACATGTGCGTGAAATAGCATCAAGCGTAACGTAAAAGAAAAAAAAAACGGCTGTGAACTTATTATTACGGATATATACCGTTTGCTTGTATAGGTTATGAGAAATTCATCAGGCATACCAGTCTCCCTGCCTCGTTGTTGTGAAGGTCGATCAGCGTCCGTATGTCACTCTTCCCCTTCTTTCTCTTGGCGTCCATGAACTGCTTGGACTTCTCGTAGCCGAACTCCACGTCGTCGCCGCAGCCGCCCCATTCCCACTTGACCCCGTCACCTCCGGCGCCGCCGGGAGGCCTCGGCGGGGCCCGGCTGCGGGTGGACTCGCAGCCACACTGCAACAGCTCCCCCATGCTGCAGGCCTGCGTCACTGCATGCGCCACGCCTGCTGCCGTGATGGCATATACGAACGCTGTCTCCCGGATATCTGAGACACACAGTTGGGGTGGGGGCAGTGGGGAGGGGAGGGTGGTAAGGTTAGCGAGGGGGAGCTTTAAGCGGGGGCCCCTGTGTGACCTTGCCCGACAGTGCCTCCAGGTCACGTTCTGATAATCATGTCCTTTCATGCTCTACGCTCCTTACCAGCTCACCGGGGGACTTAAATTAACATCAATGGGCTCCGCTAGCATGGTTATATGGTATGTCCACCTCTACCCCAGTGTTTCTTAACCCAGTCTACAGGCGCCCCCAGATAGTCCATGTTTTTGCTCCCTCCAACTCCCGGCCAGACAGTCCACATTTCTTGTCCAGTAGACAGCTGGGATGGAGCAAAAACGTGGACCATCTGGGAGCCCCCCAGGGACTGGGTTGAGAAACACTGCGCTAGCCGCTCCATCCCTCCGTTCTAAGACCCCCACCCAAAACCAAGACCAGTTACACCATTTGATCCTGGCCTTTTTCTTTCAAGGTACCCAGACTTAGACTTTCACCCTTTTAAAGAGACCTAATGCAATTCCCACAAAATATTTTATACTAATCCTACCATCACCAGTATAGTCAGGAGGAGAGAGGGGAGAGGGAATAAAGGACAGAGAAGAAGGAAAAAACACTTAACAGCTCATTGTGATGAAGCTGAAATGAATAACTTTTATATTCCTTTAAATTCTGAAGCCAGTTTCATATCGCATGATTCAATGAATGGGATTCATTATCGTAAGTCGAATGAAATCTGTACCATGTGACTGGCCCCTAAAGTCAGCGCGCCGTGATATTAACACCAGCTGTCAGTCTGCACACCAAGTGCTGCTCCCTCGCAGAATGACACCCTGACTCTGTCCAGTCCGGTGCACCGACAGCTCCACGCACCTGCGCCGCCCATGTAAGCAGGTCCCAGGGCCGTCTCGCCCCCTGCGTTGAGTTTGCGTGACAGGAGGCGCGTTTGCCATGGAGGTTGCCTCATTCTGCTGGGATCTGCTGGGCTGATTGTGGTACCCCCAGCGCCAACAAGGTGGGGTTTTCCTTTGGCAGACTAGCAAGTCCCAAAAAGGCGTAACCCCCCCCCCCCACCCAATTTAACAACGTCCATACCATTGTAATAAAGCTTGCCATAGCTTATGTGAATCATTGAAATGGTCCTCCTTGATATTTGATAATTATGCCCTTCAAGAACTCATTGCCCCTCAAAGAACTCACTTGTCCCCTACGTGTCCCCACTTTGGAGGGGAGAAGAGGCTCTCAGCCAATAGAATGTGTTACTGTAGTCGGGGGGGACTGGTGGAAGGGGTTTGTGGGATAGATGCAATTGAACACAGTGGTTTGGTGGGTAAAAGTAGAACTAATTAAAAGCTGGAGAGATTTTGTACTGTTACTGAATCATGGACCTCTATCTGGGTGTTTTGCTGTGTGGATCCTCACTTGCATAGTATATGTTTATATTACCAGTGCTGAAACAGAAGCCGCAAGCCCATTCTTAGGTCATTTTCAAAACTATTAATTGACCAACTTCTAGACAATCTCTTTTAGATTAATTTTTCTGTATGTAATTTACGAGGAAAACATCTACGCTGGTAAAACATCTAGCCAAGTAAGTGACAATTGTGCATCATTTGACCGAAGAAATGATTTCAGAGCTGAAATAGATAACTTCACTTTTGTTGAGCACCTGATCCAGGTGTGCTTAGAGCATTTATACATTTTCCACCTGGTTTGTTTGTATTGTTGAGCTTCTTTTCGGGAGTTCATATCTAATTAAGCGATTAGGGTTATTAAAAATTAAAATTCTCCAGAATTTAACTGGCTGTGTATTCTCCTCCGGGACACAAATTCCGAGCGCATTTGTACAGCAGCCTGTGTCTGGGCCTGTCTGCTAGAGTGACTGATGCCAGGAGGGTCTCCTACAAGAATTAGGATTTTTTTTTTCCGCTTAACTTTAAGTCAATGATGCATGGATGCAAAAAAAGAAAGAATGAGAGAATACAAGGCTGTCCTGAGTATGGGAGACACAGACTGGTGGTCATGAATAAATCTGATTTATTTTGCTTTGCGCGAGCTGTCGTCCAGAAAAGGTTAGCCATATCTTACAGCACGTATTTCATTGCATACCTGAAATCCATTTCATTAACTGCTGACATACAGGGGCACAGCAAGTAATCCACAAGACTGGCTCTCCTTCCGACTTTTCGCAAAAGAACGGCATTCCAACCGCGTCCGATATACGTCCGGAATTGCGCATGGTCTTTGTCGTAACCAATGACTATATATAAAAGAAAAAAATCTAGGACGGTACGTTAACAACGGTGTTTAATGACGCATTCCTCACATGTTTGCAGGTGTGTAATTGTGCTTATAGGAACAGGAGGGTGAAACAAGAGAGACAATTAGCCTCCAAAACCATACGCCCCAGGCAGGTAGACGCTGTTTATTCTGCGGCCATATTGTGTTACCTGACATGACCTTGCCGTCACCTCAGATAAAGTCTATTTCGAGAAAAAAGGCTTCACAAAGACTTTTGGTGCTCTGCCTATGCTTTGGCCAAACAATTTTTTGCAGCATATACAGCTAGATAGACTAGCTATGTCACTAAAATGCAAGGTGGTTCTAATAGGGCCCCTGCTGCGACCTGAACCCCTCAACTCTCAGGATGTGAACCCACACGCTAAGCCACTGCACTACCCTAAAGAGCCCCGCAAACCAGAAAAATGCACGGAGTGTTAGTGCTGACTGAGAGCACTGCAGAGTTGGAGGATTTGAAGCCCCGTGCCTCTGACGAGGAGGTGGAGATCAAAGACGGCACCTTCAACCACATGGCTGAACTTTGCGTCTCTAACATTTTATCGGTATTTCATATACCTAAGCAGAGCATGTTCACGTTAAAGTCTTTGTTCGGCTGTGGCATTCAGACTGTCATATGTATCCTTCTTAAATCTTCGAATTATTGAATCTGAGTTAGGAAGTAGGCTTTTTTTGCAAGACTGACTTTTTGAACCCATGGGAAGAACCTATTCAGTGAAGCAATTTTCATTTATACCAAAACCCAGCGGCCTTAACAGCCAATGAACAAACGCTGTAGTATCCTCAGTAGCGATATGAATCGCATCCGTGCTAAAACAGAAAAAAAATTACAACCACAATTCATTTTTGCCCAGTTAAAATAATGTCATTGCCATAAGCCAATAAAAGCACTCAACAGGATTATGGCCTGAATTTGCCCTGGGGGGGGGGATACTTTTGTCATTTGCCCATGTTATTACCCAGAATGTGCAGGTTTTCTTTTTTCCCTCCCCCAGTGCATGACCCAGGCCAAAAGCACCCAAGCCGAAACCTCAAAACCATACATGACATGAAAGGATGACTGACAGCAACATAGACAGAAGCCACTCTGACAGCAGTGTACATCACATTCTTGGAGTGGGGGTGGGATTACAGACAGATAAGCATATTTATTAAATTTCTCATTATTGTCCCCCCAGCATATCTAATTGCTTCATTATAACCCAGAGACAACATTAGGCTGCCAGGAGACATCAAGAAAAAGTTTGGCAAGAAGGAGCATCTCCTTGGGCCAAGAAAACAACAGGTTTCGTCTCTAAGTTTGAAAAGAAAAGGGTAATAGCCTGAGGTCAATTTTTGCAAAGGGGAGCAGAGAAAAAAAAAACACGTCCTAAACCACTCTTCAGAGTTACACAGGTGGTTTGAGTGGTTTATGAGGGCACTCACAACTTTGTGGTTCTTTAAATGGGCTCATGTTAATTGTAGGTATATTCTACTAGCCAGAACCACCAAGTAACAGAAGCCACCAAAAAAAAAACCCTCAAGGAGCCATCGCTTCATCTCGAAATATTTTTGGCCATCGCTCCTTACAGCAATAAGATACGCCAAGATACGTCTGTCTCTGTCGAATCTCATGTCTCTCTCTAGCAGAATAATCATTAAAGATGTTTATGCAGAATTGCTCATACAACCCTAAGGAATACAAACACAATAATACGGCGCAAGGAACGCAAGGGTTCCTTTGAAACTATATCGAGTTGCTCAAACATCGCAGTCTCGGGCTAGGGGTCATAAAACTGGGGTTACTGCACCACCCACAAAACTGGGTTGAATAAGACTGACCATTGTCGTTCAGAGGCGTGCTGCCCTCTACTGGTCCGCCTCGTTTTAGTCAAAGTTTACAGTAACCCTGCATGCAATTACACTTCAAGAGAGCTTCGCGATTTTGCTCAATGAGCTACCAGCATTGTGCTACAGTACCACCAGCCTGTTCATCTTTTCCAGAAGAGTTCAGACATATGCATGTCTTTGAAACACAAGAGACCATAACAAAGTGGTATGAGATCCTTCTAGATTAAATGCCTTGAAACGGGTAAAGCCTACATTTTTTATGCCTCTTTCTTTTCTTAGTACCACTGTTATGGTGATTCCTGAAGTTCAGCTGGGCCTTTATTTGGCTTGCAGTATGATTTTTGCTCACCACGCCACTGACACTGCAGTCAACCAGTGCAGGGTCAACAAAAGTCCCAAAACGGCAGATTTACCCCACGGCACGAGACGAAGGACTTCTACAATGCTAAAACAGAGCAGTGTCTAATGACAGCACGGCATGGAGGAAAAAAAGCCAGAGAGCTTTTAAAATTCAACAGAATAATTGCAGAGAGCAACAGGCATGCATTAGTGCATTACTTTTATTACAGACTTCAAAGAGCTGGCAGATGAGGAGGATCGATGGTTACGGGAGGCAATTTTAGAGATCATACTGAGTAGGCAATCTGAAGCAGGGGAAGCGTGGCAGTGGGTAAATATGTCTCTCACAGATACAACAGGCATCCTTGTTCTCTGGCGTGGCCACAACTGCAGTGTTGGCATGCGGGAGAAATGGTTAGGTGGACTGGCCCTCCCCTGTGGGGGTCACAGGTTCATCGCCCGGGACTGAAGACGCGAGGATGATTTGCGACAGGCGGGCAGGCGTGACGGATTCCATAAGGGTGACAAAGTGACAGATTAGTCAGCAGGTGGTCTGTCAGCGCTTTTACATGAGCGGCTGATGGACTCGGTCTTTTGGGTTTAGACATGTGAGAAGCTATTTCCATGGTTTTGTTTTGCTACTGTATATAGCGGAGGGAATAATAAGAGATAACAGATTCATCCAACGTTCAGAAAAGACCCAACTAAAGCTCAATGGAGACTGAGATGCCAGTTGCTTTGATTATTTTTCCAAATCCCACTGATCTGAACACAGACACAGTGTATATTTAGTCCAACTTTTTTATTGTGTAACTACAACTACAAGGTTGCAGAGGGTTGTAAGTTCTGTAGAATCAGTTACTTTCTGCCATCTTTTCTGCACCCGTCAAACTTGCTCTCACCCAGGCAAAAACACAATTTCCTCCTGAGGATGAAATAAATATCACTATTCTATTCTATTCTAAATTTCTGAAACTCTTCTCGCAATCTCTATTAATATATCTCTATATCTCTATTAATTCAGTGGATACATCAGTCGTCTTCATCACATCCCTCCAAATAGTTCGAAGCTACCTTTCATCACAACCTAAGCCCTGTGGTTGGATACAGCACCCACAATCCAAAATCTTTTCCAAAATCTTGCTCAACATCTAGTGGTGTTCTCCACCACACAACACGGCTCTCCATTACTCACCTTGCTGCAGGATTCTGCCAAAGTACTTGTTCTGACTAGTACAGTTCCACCGTCGAAAGCGAAACTGGTGCTGACACTCTCGCACGCCCAGCTTGGCGCCCTTGGCCACCTCGTGGACGATCTCCGGCTGGGTCTGGCACAGCTCTGCCTGCTTGCCGGCTAGCCGCTTGGTCTTCCGGCAGATGCTGTTGGGGTCCATGACTAAGGGGCTACCCACAGCCCTGCCAGAAACAGTTAGTTGTGAGCTCAGATCCTCATACAGATTCTAGAGAAAATATTAAATGTTCAACTGCTTTCGAGAAAAAGTACAAACAAAGTCCAGTACTACAGTTGATAAAGATCCGTTGTTGTCATTCCCCATTATTAGATGAAAAGCATTTATACTCCCCAGAAGGAAACACACATAATGTGCAATCATGTATTTACTCCATCAAAGACATGACAGCATTAAGATTAATAATAGAAAAAGGCAACTGGATTTTTGAAATATGCATGTTCGGATTCAGGTTCACAGTTTCAGTGTAGGATTCACGTCCAGCACTTAGACCCCAGGCCTGAACTTCCCTGTGTCTTCCCAGTTATAACCTAAGAGCAGCACCATTCAGTACAGTGTCGTTCTGTTTGACTTCCACTTATCTGATTAAGCATATGGTTCAGTGGTGATTCACAAAGATCGAGTCTGTTTATCTAGACAACATCAAAAGTATGATTCCAAATGCACTTTGTCTCCAAAGAGCTCTATCTGTGTAAATAATATTAGGAGAAGCAAAAGCACACTGTTCTTGAAAGTGAAGATTTGTACCGTAGATTGTTTTTTAATTAAAGAGTTATAAACTTTAAGTTAAAAAAGTTACAAACACCTTTGGTTATCTTTTCACCTAAAGGTATAACTCTCATAAACAATAAACAGATGGCTATGAAAAAAAATGTTAACAGTGTCTTTCAATTAACCCCAAACTGCATTAACAGTGCTAACATCTGTCAGTCAAACAAAAGCCTTGTAATTCCAGTTCTGTTTAGTGATGGATGAGTGGCAGCCAATGTCTGCTGTTTGAACACACAGCTCGAACAAACACAAACGATCACAAATGAAATGTTGCATGCTCGAACAACATGGGGGCCTCATCTAACATTACACACATGATATATTTATTGAACTTCTATGGTCATTCCATAACTATTTAAAACAAAAACTTGGAGTGCTTACATAAACCATGTCTTGACTACCTGGTCTTGGTTCACAAAATGAGGCAGACAATGGAAATCTGAGCACAGTGGTACATTTACACACTTGATGGTCCTCTAGTGCAGCTTGAGAATCTATTTACTGTGTTTCCATAGAGAGGAACTGAGGAACATGGACCGCAGTACTTCTCTGTAGGTCATAATCTACTGAATCCACCCCGCTATTACCAAGAACTGCTGACATGGTACATTTATACCTCCTTATTATGAAACGGCTCAAAGTCTCCAGACCTGCACAGATGTACCACCTGCCAGAATCAGAGACCCTGAATCCACATGTTGAATTTTTTTTTTTAAAGAAAAGGCAATTTGTTTTACAGTGAGAGGTGTGGATTTATTAAAAAACTGAAAACCATGTCCCCCCCCACCACCTTTTTTAAGCCACCAGCCTCTCACCACTGGAATTACAGATACCCATTCATTCATTCATTCATTCATTCATTACTGAGTACTGAAAGTAGGTTGACCTGCAGATGTGCCTCAATTGTGAACCCAAAAGCCAGTAGATCAGTCACGTTTCCATGCTTACAGTTACAATTTAGGGAACAAATCTATGCTACTTTTTAGAGGCTGAATCTGGTCTCTAATTTGATTCTTATCTTTACACCATTGGGGTCTCCTGTATAAGACATAAATGCTCAGAGCAGCACAAAGCTGGCAAACGAGGAGGGATAATGACCAGCTGGAATTTTTTATCTGGCACATTCACTCTGCTCCCTGATCTCAAAATACAGTGACGTGAGAGACCTTTTAGTGGAGAAAATCCCAGAGAAACACTGGGGATGACACATATAGTTTTTTTTTAATATATATATATATATATATATAAAGACTTATCTTGGCATACTATAAGGTTTGTGTGTGTGTGTGTCCTTATCATTGAAACTTTAGCTCGCGAAGGCAGATAATGTAAAGATAATGACTAATCATAACATAAACAGGGATGTAAAGCCATCTTCGCAATCAGGAAACGATGGGGCAATGTCACGCATGAAATGCAGGAAAGACTAAAAAAAAGCACAGAAATACAGACAGGAACTATGATAAGAAACTTCTGACAGAACAATTGCTCCTTATGTAGATGAGGTTTTAGATGCGTCTTCAGTTAATACTGCAGACCTCAGGTTACATTATGGACAGCAAAACCAGAGATAAGTCTTGTTTTTTTCTTCTCAATGTTGGAAATGAGTGAATTTCATCCTCCCTAATCCCCAAAGTATGCTGGATATGAAGTCAGTCACGACAGGGCTGGGAAGAGTGCGAGCGCTTTGGGTTCAGTCCTGTGGTCGGTGGCACGGAGCCATGGCAAAGTCCCCGGTACGCAGAGTCTGAGAGCCCCCGGTGTGGAACAGTGCCGGTCCCACACTAGTGTCTGTCACATGTTTGTCTTTAAACATGTAGATTTGGGTGGGGTGTGGTGGCTGTAACGGGATTGGGGTGGAGATGGAGGCTCCCGGAGTAGAACCTGAGGGCCAGGCTAATAGTGAAGCGCTCTCATGCAGCGCGTGACGTGCGGTGTGCGTGAGCTTGGAGAGTTGGAGAGGACTCGCTCGCTTCATCTTTATCTGATCCCACCACCTTTGCGCTTTTTTCTTCTTCTTCTTCTTGTTTTGTTTTTTTCCATAACTGGAAATCGCGTAATTTTTCCAAAACAAAGTCTCACTTACAAATTTGAAAGGGGGGGGTGGGATGAGATAATATCTCGCGATAACGTGGCGTTCGGCAGGTGGCGGGGCCTCGGGAGGGGCGCAAGACACATGCGGGGCCGCCGGGGGAACGAGGCTGCGGGGCTGAAGGCTCGCGCGCATCTGGGGAGCACGCGCCTGGCTGACCGCCAGCGCATGAGCCGCAAGAGAAGGGTGGTGGTATTTGGGGGGGGTTAGCCCAGCCTAGGGGGGAATCAAGGGCAACAGAAAAACAGCCCAAGACCCGCAAATCTGGGTCGGGTGAGTGTGGGTGTATGCGCGGGGGTGCAGCAACAAGGCGCAGCGTACTGAGCGCCTCTCTGAAGGGGCGACCCGACAGTGAGCAGCGGTCTCTCCAAAGCAGCGCGATGAAAGCATCTTTGTCCCCCCGGGGTGGTCGCTCCAGGTGGGCCGAAGGGGCAGAGGCTCTTTTCTGGCCGTTAGGAGCGGACTCCACTCCGCAGCAAACACCGCACTCTGACCTTGACTCTGCCGGTGGACAGTCTTGGAAACTCTTGCACCAGCAATAATACCGTTTATATCGCACTGCGAAATATCTAATTACTTGGCATTTTCTTCGAGAGTGCCAAAAAAGGCCTTCTGACCCTAATATACACTCCAGAATGCAGAAATGGGAATTATTTTATGACGACATATCTACTGCATCTAGGTTCACCGAAAATTCCGTCTCTGACTCCTTCCTCATGTCTTAGCTTTGACTACAGGCTATAACTCGGCGGACTGTTGACCCATCACAATATCTAAAATGAATAAAGCCATTTAGTTTTTCATCACAAAACTAAACATTCTTGGCGGTTTTCTGAACATGTCTCAGTTTGGCCAGATGGTATTGCATTATAAAGCATGCGAAATAATTTCTCATAAATGAGAAAAGTTATCGGGAAAATGTATACAATTATAATATTTCCCATAAATTTAAAGTTTGCTAATATTTTGGGGCCCTTGAATTATGCCATTAAAATTCATTTGGTTTAACAATTAAAGGGGGTCCACAGAGTGTTAGCCAGAGTCCCTTCGTGTTCCCAGGATAACATACCACATAAAGATTATGGTTTGGGGCTGCATACCGCTGTTACCTAATTAGCACTGTTTCTAAAACAAACAAGTTATCTACCCTTCTGAAGTGATACCAAGTAACGAAAATGTGATATTACCAAACTGACGACTTACGGCAACATGAACACGTCAGAATAATTTGTAAAACCTTAATTGATACTACTACTAGTAGTACTGCTATACTACTACTACTGACAATAATAGACTAATAACAACAACAATAATAATAATAAAAATAAGAATTGTAATAATGGATTTGTTGATGGATTTGTTGAAAACCCATCATTTGTTGTAAATCGCGGAATTACCGTTTAGATTCATATAAATAAAATTGCCTTGTAAATGTATATTTCATGATAACTTACCACCACAACCCGATAATGTTGACTGGACAAAGAAGAATAAAAAACAAGGCAAGCTGAGTTCGAGATATTGGGACCATCCTGTTGAGAGTGAACTCCTCCAGAAAATCAAAGAAATTACAGGGAAACGCCGGATTCATGCGGGGATTCTCACGGAACGTCCTGAACGGTCGGTGAGCTTTCAGCACCCCCCAAAAAATGCGTGCAAAATCCTTTGAACTCCTCTTCAGTCATGTCGGTGAGTTCGATCATTGGCCGGGGCGGCTGGAAACGTTCGCGCAGATAGTAGGTGCGTTTGCCTGGGATGCATGCTCGGGGAAGCTTTCAAACCTCAACAGCCGGGGGAACTAATATGAAGGTGACAGGCACGTCCCGACTGAAAACTCCCAAATTCCAATAGCGCAGCGATTTCGATCTGGCAGCGAGGTTTCTGCAGCCCGAGGGGGGTGGAAAGAAGCCAGACCTCGGGCAGGAGCTACAAAAAAAGTGAAATCAAAGAGCGAACACGTTCTACGCGGAAATTCAACCATATGAGCGCATTAATGTTCAGCCACGGTCGGTACTGAATCGGCATGTGCGTGTCGCTCCGTGCCAGACTGCGCATGGTTTCGGATCGAACGGCTACAGGTAGGCGTCAAGCACATCATGTCAACCCCTAAAAGCACCTTTCCCCCCAGCCTTCAACCGAGAATGTTCCTTAGAAATACTATCAACTGCCTCCGAGCGTGACTTGGGGCCAAGAGAAATCCTTTTTTGTCACTCCTAAAAAGTTGAATAATGGGATGAAACCGACTGCGCTTGAGAGTCCAGGCAGAGGAAGCAGGAAAGAAGCGTCTCACTTACTAGGAGCTGTGTTTAGAGTAAAGAAATCAGAGCTGAACTGGGTGCAATGGGCTCCGTTTGGGCCAGTCTGACAACCTGGTACGTTTTAAAAAGTTGCAAACGTACCCATTTCAAATAAAACCTATATAAGTAATACATAAGTAATTACTAGAAAAAAATTATATAGAAACATGATTTATATAACATTTAAATTATTTAAAACCGTTTTCAAAATATTTCTTATTTTTCCCCTTTCTTTGCATCTGTTGCAGTTGAGGGTCAAACTCATTTAACTGCTTTCCTAAATTTTAAATATCTCGTGTTCAAAGAAACTCTGACCATGCATGAACATTTTTTTTTTCCTGGTAGGTTATTATCAAGTTTGATCAGTAAAAACTTGCAAACCGAACATAACATAAATCATAACCACCGCCAAATACCTGCTTTTTCAGGAAATATGGGAAGGTGTACTGTACAAACACGTCCAGCTCAACAACGCAGACGCGCGCGGTCAAACAGAACCAGACTGTTAACGTTTCATAGTCCTGTCAGGGAGGGCACGTTTGGTATTTGTTTGGAAAGCGCATTAAAATGTGACGGGATAAACTGTATCATCAAAGGACTCCTCAGTCCTTCCTGGATACTTGTGACAGAAAGACCCCCGCCTCCCCAGGAAAACGGCTCCAGAGCATATGGGTTATATCCAGTGCTTCCAACGCGAATTAAAGCCCCATCAAAAAGACCGATAATAGCCAGCCCTTGCTCCTTTCAAAACAGCTATATAAGACTGCGACTGACCATTATGTTATTTCCCATGTAGTACAGTTCTTTTTAATGTTCAATACAGTACAGCTCTTTTAATGTTCAGTACCTTACAGCTATCAAACGTTTTTTTACACACAAAACATTTGTTCTTCATAAAGGCTCTGCTATTAAACTAAAAGTATTTCAAAAACAAAGTAAAAAGGTACATTTTTTTATTGTTTGTAACATTTTCTTGTAGAAGTGTATCAGATTTATAATTTGTAAGTTAATGGACTTCGTAGTCTATTGGGTACTAGACGTACCGTCAAATAACAGTTATCTGCAAACGTCGTCTTCCCAATAGTGGAAACTGTACTGATCGAGCCGGACACAGCTTCCAGTATCTGCCTATTTAATTTTAGTTTTGAACTTGCCACGTGCTAATTCGGCGGAAATCAAACGTTTGAAGACATAATACACGGAGTATTTGCGATGTATTTAATTAAACGTGCAACAAGGACAGTCAGGAGCCCAAACCGTGTGTTCGCGCACTAACCACCCACCCGCAACGAGGTCTTTCGCTGTCATCAATTTACTCCGCGACTTTCATTTTATCCCCACCAGACTGGGGAGGCGGGAAGCTCCGCCCATACCAGCTTTACAGCGGGTAGGCTTCATAACGAGTCAGAAATCTAAGCCTCCACACATACCCACTCCTACAGAATACGAAAGATTTACTATTGCATACCAATGATATCAATCAAACTCCTGGGGAAAGCAAAATATGTCACTTAGTCGGTGCACGTGATAGGTATATTTTTCATCTAGTTCCTTTATACCTCCAAACAGAGAGATCAGTTGAACCATTTGTCCTCTATCTCACAGCCCGAACTCTTTGATTCTCTCTCCCCCCTCTACTCTCTTCTCTTCCCAACTTCAAAGAGGAAATATGGTAAAGTTTTGTCTAAAGCCGCAGGTGTGTCATGGCCATATCATTCTGATTGATCAATTTTTACTTAAAAGGGAAGATAAATCTGCTTCAGCTCTGTGATATTTTAATGTGTGCAAAACAGCGATACAGGTACCCTGAGATCATACAGCGAAGGTCGCCATAACTCCTGCATCGGCTTTGCGCTTTACTGTTTTGGTTTGGTGCTGTCACAAGGGGGTTCCTATTCCTCCACTGCGTTTCACAGTTTCACAAGAGCAGCGTTGCACGTTCCCAACCTAAACTAAATGGGGGAAAAAACAAACTCTGCTATTTTTGACCTAATAATTTGTCCTGGTTACTACAAAGATGCAGTAGTTGACTCTTATTTCTAAGACTATTGCATATACTTTTAGTCAAAGTATAATTTTTTGCTAAATTATTTAATAACTTTTTCCCTAAAAGCATGTATTATGTAAACTGACTTCATTAGTTAGTGTGAGGGTTTTGTTTCCCTTATCCTGATTAAACTAGATTAAACTCGACCTTAATCACAGGCCCCAGGTCTCCAATAACACGCTGATTTGCGTGCGAGCACGCGTGTGTGCGCGTGTGTTTTGTTAGGGAGGAGTGATTTCTCATACTTGGCTTGAACTTTGTGGACAATAAAGATCCCATTTCAAAGTGCAGCGGGGTGTTAAGCCCAGGGTCCTGGCGAAACCTTCCTGGGAACCGGCTTTAGCGAATCCATCGCAATGTCTGCAGCGCGGCACTTCCCAGATTCCCGGAGAGAGCCGAAGTATCTCCCTAGACCACCTTTGCCCCGTGCACCCCGCCCGAGTCCGGAGCGCACGCCCTCTCTCATCTCAGTCAACCGGCTGTGAAATTGGGGCCTTTCGTCGAATGGCCCTGCCAGTACAAAACCTCTACTTCCTCTCGCTCCTCAAGCCATTTCCTGGCCTCCCCACACGCTTCCCTTTTGTATCCCGTCCTTTTAATCCCTGCAGCCACCTAGTCCTGACTTCCCTCCCTGGGGACTCTCATCTAAAACGATTAGAAACCCTGTCACACATAATATTTTTTACGTTAAGTCAAAAAAAAAAAAAAAAGAATTTCAGTCAAATTAAAAACATATGATTGTTATATGCCATAACCCTTTAAAACAAACCGCAGCCATTTTTGGAATCCCTGCGAGAAGTCGAGTTCACGAAATTCCTCAAAAAACTGGCAGCGAAGCTGTGTTATAAAATATCACGACTGCCACAGGGTCTTGCGTTCTGGTAAATAACGGTGCATCGGTTGGGCTGTTTCGGTTATTACGTGACGCCCTGTCTGTGGTAAACGGGACTGACGGGGCTTGAAATACGGTAGTTTGACGTGCTAATATTGATCTCGGAGAAGCCGGGCTTGTTCCAGTCCTCGTGCGAGCTTGTGAAGGATCCACATGTGAGTGCACTATGTCTGCTCCGAGCAGCAGACGCCGTTTCGCATTTTCTTCATCGGACGGCCCAAGTCGAGGCCTATCGACGCTGACACTCATGTTCCTGGTATGTCTTTGTTCTGCCGCTTGTGTATTGCCCTCAGAAACAACAAGTTTCACCTCTGACATTTTGTGGGAGTCGCGTGCCTCATTGTCCACATTATACTTCCATTGAAGATTACATGAACTGGCTGTAAAGCGCATTCAGATTGTTATTTTTGTTTTTTATTTTTTACTGAGTATGAGATCAGCTCCCCAACCCTGACCACTCTCCTCAAAAAATGGGCCAGGTTATTGAAAGCGTAATTAATCCCAGCAGTGGTCGCGTCCATCAGAGCGCGTCAGATTTAAAACTCCACAATAATGTCGCCGTGAAACCTCTCTTTATTAGATTAAGGCCTGGCCCAATCAGTGGTGTTAACCGTTGTGCACTGTTAAAGAGGGTCTCATTGTGTTCTTTTCTGATTAGTACAGACGCCTCGGTGACCCCGTGTTGTCCCCCTCGCTAATGTCACGTTCACGCCAGCCTGGCGGATACGTCCAGCGTCTCCCTCGAAAGTTATGAGACACGTCGTTGCCAGTAAAGCGCTATTGTCGAAGAAAGGCTACTGTACAACAGGGATTTTATTCCTGCCCAAAATAAGCTAAAGAGTCCTACTCATGTCGCTACCTAGCATTGACATGTAACCGCACAGAAAATGTTGTGCAATAAAGCTGCTTTTAATGTGACAGAAACCAGTGACTTTTCCTCACGCTGGCCTAACTGGGGGACCAATCGCCACACTAGAGGAGAAACACAGAAAGAAAACAATTGCATCCATGAAGGACATATTGCTGACATAAATAGTTTCCCTAAAGAAGTTCTTTGTTGGCTTTCAGAAGGCTGGTCTCATAAGGTTACTGAGCTGTACTGTATTGAAATAAAAGCCAAGGATTTATGTCTTGCTTTTAGGCATTTTAAGTTCCAGCAACATGGCGGCTCGTCTTATAGAACAGTTGCCTTGTATGCTCAGGGTTTGAGGTTCGAACCCCATCTGTGCTCAGTGCATATGGAGTTCTATGGGATTCTTCCAAGTACTCCAGTTTCTTCTTGCAGTCCAAAGATATACAGTTAACTGGGTGTCTCTATATTGCCCATAGTGTGTGCCTCATGATGAATAGCCTCCTGTCTGGCGTGTTACCCCCACCTTGCTGCTTGGGATAGGCTCCAGGCCCCCCTACAATCTTGCTCAGGATAATTGCTTGAAGACTCACGGATGTTATTTACTTTTTATTTTATTATTTATAGACATGTACTACCTTTAAATGACCGGTGCTTTTCCATATATTCCTCACACGTGTATTTTTAAACAGTTTAAATCCACGGGAGAAATGATCAGCATATGAAGAATTAATTCTCTTCTTAATCTGCAATAACATTACCTGAGATAAGTGAAATAATAATCATTTTTAAGCAAGAGGAATGATGGCAAATTTCCAGTGTAATGCATGGCTTTTTTTTAAAAGTACAGAGAGACTATCTTGTAATCTGAGAAGTTACAAATGTAGTAACGGTAACTGATCGTAAATTAAAGTGGCCTCCTTTAAATAAATTTTCAACAAACAACATTTGGCACTCATACCCGAACCTTGAAATATATCACTATATCGTTCTTTTTCCAAAACAAATACCACTCTTGTCTCACAATATAAGCTCAGGCATGCAATATTGAGTAATTAACGTTTGTCGTTTCTAAGGAAATGCCGCCACCCAGTGGATATTAGAGTGAACAACACAATACGTACTTTGGAGTATGGATGCGATAAAAAGCTGTGAAAGAATTTCAGTATGCGTGACACATTATGCATTATCTGTTTTACACCGTGCTTAGCCTATTTTTCATTTAGTCGAGCACTACATATTGTAACACTCACCATTTTAATGCAATGGGTCTAAAAACTATATGTAAATTACATGGGAAGCAGTATACATTTTATCGATTAATTCAGCTCTTCGATTTCATTTTTGATTTTTAACAGGATTTTTCTATTGTGTTAATCCTACTTCGCATCTTAAACAAACAGATTCTCTCTATCCCAACTTGACCCAGCTTAGTGTGTCAAGAAACCAGGAGTGTGTGGGTTTGGGTTCAGTCCCAGTTTACCAGGACTCATATAAAGGTATGCTATAATAAAATGCTTAATTATGTTCAATTTCTCCCCCCCTGCTGTGAATCTCTGTCTCCTTCACTTGGCATACGGATGATGAAAGTGGTTTTCTTACAGTTCACTTTGAGTTTGGGACAACAAGAGAAACGACCAGTTCCATAAAAGGACCTATTGTTTTAATTCCCTGAGACATTTCCAAAGGCGGCACGGAAAGGACCATTCTCCATTATTTTGGTTTTATTTCGCAATACATATTCTCTGTATAATCTGCTGTTGTTCCAGATCATAAATTTTCTATGGTGAAAATACTGTGGCAATCAACAGATAAAATTTAGTCTTAATTATTGTGAGGCGCGAGGTAATGCTGAAGATGATCTCAAAGTTTAATGCTCACTGGGAACAGTTTGCAGTCAGGGGAATTTTCTTAGTGCAGAAGAAGAGAAGTAGTGCAGGAGGAGAAAAATGCATCATGTTGTGATATATTAATGAAGAAATGGCTCATGCTGTAAGGAATCCATTGTTCATCGTCAAACAGTAACATGGGAAAATATTATAAAAAAAAATCATCTACTGAATTATGGGAACATCAGTTTTTCTCAGACATACATAGTTTGGGAAGGATGCACCAGAATGGTGGATGTTTTTACTACTAACATTATTATTATTATAATTATTATTAATAATAATAATAATAATTATTATTATTATTATTCAGTTGATAAAATGCCACATATATCCAGAGGGACATGCAAATTTCAACTTTCACTGTTGCTGAATTCAAACAGATCCCATGATGTGGAATAAATACAGGCAAGATTGTCATTGTAAGACCTCCCTGCCACCAGAAAGATAATAACGGTGTATTTATTAGCAAAACAAAGTTGTTCAAATGTACACTGCAGCGCATATCCCAGTCATCGAAAAGAAAAAAAAACATTTGTGAGCCATATACGGAACATGGTATCAGAAAAGCCATTTCAGAAATAGCAGTGTGCACAGCCCCTTTTGAAGCAGAGTGGCTGGGGCCCCTCCAATATTAAGATTTTGTATAAATATCCCAGCTGCCAAACAGCTGAAAAGCAAACAGCGGCTGCTACCCAACTCCTCACAAGTGTTTTCTTTGCTACAGTCAGTCCCGCATGGAGGACGGAGCCAGCTGTGCACGGTACATGTCGAACAGAACCCCCCAGCAGCCTCGCGGAGTCCAGTGGAGACCCCACATCATACCACATGCTGCTAGTGTCAGGGCTTTCCCAAACCGTGTGAGAATGAGTTCATGCCAGATGAAAGATGTAAGTGGGAGTGGTACACGATCCCATATGGACTCTCTTAGCATGAGTGGCCAATGAACCAGCCAACTCATCAAAGTGAGTGACGGTCAGTTTTTAGATGCTGCAAACATATCAAAATAATCCCAGATCATGTATAATATGTGAAAGTAAGTCCACCGTCGAGTT
Source organism: Mormyrops boulengeri (assembly GCA_026781065.1). Taxonomy (NCBI): domain Eukaryota; kingdom Metazoa; phylum Chordata; class Actinopteri; order Osteoglossiformes; family Mormyridae; genus Mormyrops; species Mormyrops boulengeri. The sequence continues at coordinate 46,452,530 of JAODLD010000001.1, forward strand.
TGTGGGGTCTCTGGAGATTAACCCAGTGCACAAGGCAGGGGTACTGTCACAGGGTACACTCACACATAATGGGCAGTTTAGAAATACCTGCACATTGGACTACGTGTGCACTGCATGGGACTGCAAGGGGAAGCCGGAGAATACAGGAGAACACTACCCAACACAGGGAGAACATGCACACACAGCAAGCGCAGGATTAGGACCCCCTGACCCTGCAGGCGTTACCCAGAGTGCTATTCCACAAGGTTGTTATGTATTGAATTTTGTTGATCCCAGCTGCTTCCTGTAATCGTACCTGGGACAGATACCACCTATTGCATTAAACCTTTGCACACCTACATATGAGTCTGTACTGCTCTTTCTGGGAAGCTGGATGTACACATGTGTGTGTTTGTGCTTTTTATTAAGAGCACTGGGTATGTGTGTGTGATTGTTTTCGTGCACCGCTCCCTTACTGGCTTTGACAAACGTGAGGCCTATGGGTGGGGGAGAGTGGGAAGCTTCTGTGTTTCTTCCAACACACTAGTAAGAGACCTGACAGCAGCCTGACCAACGTTAGACACCCATCCTACTGTAGCCATGTCCATGATGACCCTCATCCAGTAAACTTTCAGTTACTTCTCAGGCGAAAATGTTACGGTATTATGGCCAGTTCCTAAATAATGTTAAAGGCATTACTGCATGCTTGTTATTCACTTTCTAATCTGACATGCACCATTTGTGCGAAAATGAAATCCTGTAGCTATGGGATTCTTGTCCATTCATACCTGGGTTCAGTAGGCCTGATATTCTGGGAACAGTGTGAGGGCTTCCTCATCCACTGTGACACTTTGCACTGGTCTACATTATGCCAAGTTTATTATCCATCCATCCATCCATCAATCCGCTTTTTATCAGCTGCGGTGCGTCCAATTGGGGATCACTACCATCCGAAGATGTTCCCTTAAAGCCTGAAGCGCAACACAGGATGCACAGTTCAAAGACAAGCTATGTGAGCTGAAGGGACATGTTAGGGCGCGTGTTAAGCTCAGACAGACGGCGGTAGCTGTGCTTCACCAGAAACCAGATCCGAAACTGGATCAACATGGTCGGCTGTCAGTGCTAGACCCACCCATTTCCACTGTTTTACTTAGTGACTGGGAGCAGCAGTGAAGTTTTGTTGCTTGGGTGACAGGATCATCTGAAGAAACAGGTACTGAAGCATTTTTACAGCTGTACATGGATTTGGGCTCAGTTAAACTCAGACAGAGTTTCCCTTAGCAAAGTACCTTTAGCAGGGCAACTGACTGACTAAGGTAAGATTGCATAACCTCAGACAGGAGCTGCAAACCTCAAAGATCAGATCTGCGAGTGGATGCAAGCTGTAGCATAGCAAATATCTCCAGAAAAAGCCTACCTAATTTATCCCGGATTAATTTTCAAACTCACCATTGTGATGGGGGGAAGGGGGTGTGAGTTTAGTCTTAAAATATGCCGAACAAATTGCCTGCCTGAGGGTTCAGATTGCCGCCCGGGCAACAGCCTTGCAATTGTATACCATCCGACACTGGATCAGCCCGCTTTTCATTGTCATCTCCCAAATAACAAATTACTTCAGATTTAAACATATTCCACGACAGAGACAACATTCCTTCAGGTACATCTGTGTCAATTATGTAATTATAATAAAACCATCAAATTCATATCCTCGAATCAAGGTCACTGTTCAGTATTATTAAATGTGTTGTTGGGAGACCATCTATTTTCATTAGTATTACAGTATGATATTACTAGATGATAACATGCTATGTTGAGCATTACATTAACTTTTCCTGGCCCTTTTACTCTATGCTACACTTGCAAGTTTCTGCTGTGGGGGTATAAGTAAGACATTATTTAGCAATACAGTTAGGTCCATATATATTTGGACACTGACACAAGTTTTACTATTTTACCTGTTAACTGAAATACATTCCAATTGAAGTTATACAATGGGCATGGACATAAAGTGCAGACTCTCAGATTCCGTTTTAGGGTATCCACATTCAAATTGGATGAAGGGTTTAGGAGTTTCAGCTCGTTAACATGTGCCACTCTCTTTTTAAAGGGGCCAAAAGTAATTGGACAATTCACTTAAAAGCTATTTCATGGACAGGTGTGGGCAATTCCTTC
>JAODLD010000001.1:46456758-46485090 GCA_026781065.1 Mormyrops boulengeri
AATCCCGCATGTTCCCAGCTGTTTCGTGTCCATGATCGTTACCCCATGTATTTAGCCGGCGTTCTGTTTAGTCCTAGGCGATCTGTCATTGATGTTTGGTTAATGTTCGTTGCTGTCCGCCTCCCGTATGCTCCCTGTTTCCCCGTAATAAACCCTGCTTTCCCCGCAACTTGGGCTCGCTCGCTTCCCTCCCTGCTCGCCGCCAGCCCGGACCTGACACCACCTGACTGGGAAGGGAGGTAAGGGGCTTATTTGGCAAAATGTTATGGTTGTTACGCACAGCACAAAAGTTTAAAAGTCGTTTATTTTAAATTCGGCTAGAGGAATGCTTACACGAGAGACCATCACATAAAGGCGACGGGAAGCATAGGCCCATATGGACTGAAGGGATGCCCTGCTTAATACGAGTGAAAACTGACACTTGTTATCGCGTCTGTAACATATCTGCGTATTGTAGGATAAACAGCGGATGGACTCCCTGACGTTAGCTTTTATGTAGGAGGAGCTAGGACCACTGACGCGTCTTGAAATAAAGCTTAAATTAATGTCTCGATTGCTAGCAAACCGTACCTCTAGACTAAACTTTATCTTTCCCCTGGATCTGGACCAGCTCTTTCCGATTTTATAGCGGTTTTGTCTGGGGTATCCTACCAAGAGAGCCGCGGTCGATGTAACGCAATGAAACTCTCCATGTTGTCTCTCCTGAGGCCGGGCGCGCAAGTAGCTGCCGGCATCTCCTTCGGATTCACCCTGAGTTTACTGAGCGTGTCACTAGTGAGAGATCCCTGCGATTTCCATGAGAAGTCGGGAAATGAGCGTGTTTTAGCTCAGGGGGGCGATCTGAACGACGCTAGAAAACCAAATTCAGTTGCGATCGCAAAACATGAGAATAGGGAGACCGAAGATGAATTTATACCCAGGATTATACCCTACATATCAGCTAGACAAAGTGAACCAAAGAAACTTTTCAGGTAAGAACTGAAACATAACAAACGGTACCAAACGTATTTTTATAAATGTCAGGATTTTGCTTATTAGATACTACAAAGATACAGTCGGAAATAGTGTATTCATCTGGTAGGAGCCTAAATAAGTGTTCGGTGGAACACATCGACTCAAATTACTAAACCAGTAGGTCTTTGATACGAGCTAGTAGATCCCTTCTAAACATTATTTTTATAAAGTGCAATTCTGTGCTTTATATGAGGTACCAAAATGTTTCCGTCAAGCTGTCAGCGATTTGAATTTGGGGGAAAAAAAAGCGTGTAAAATTGCTTAATTTTAATCTACGGATTTCCTACCATGCTTCTTGGAAAAACTACCTGTGGCATTTACGAATAAACTTTCAATGACCGGTGGGGTCATTTAGTCTAAGCATGTTTAAGTAGGATATGTTAACCGTAAGGCAAAAACGAATATTTATACTGGGGGGAAAAACTGCGACAGTGTTTCCGAGTTTCAGCATCCATTCAAAGTAGCTACATAAGAAAATGTAAGAGGCCACAGTGAGACGGACAGTTTAAAACTTTTATAGGTTCCCATCAGTGGAACATAAGGCAGTTTCATACCCGTGTACAGAAAATGCAATGTGTGTTACGACAATGAGCGGTGATTTAAACATGCCTGCATAATATATTTGTTTCGTTTTTAGCATTAATTCTTATAATTGTTGCACTATGGGATAATTGAAGCAGTGAGGCAAATAAGGCAGTGTAGGTGAAGATGGTGACTGTTACTCATAAATAATATTAAGCTAATGTAGAGTACTTTATGTATATTTTTATTACAACGGGCTCAGCATCAATTTCCTCTAGTGTCTTTGCATTCAGCTGAATGCTGTTGGTTGTGTGAAATACTCCGCTTATTTTGCTGTTCATTCTTAGTCTGAAAACTCTTTGGAATAAGCCCATAAAATGTTAGTGGTTTTACGTAAAAATGTGAAAAGTATTTGGGATGACAAGCGCTTTGTCGTTTCCATTTTGTATCGACGTACCTCAGTCTTATATTGTCATGTCTCTCATACGGGTTTTTGTATTAATTTTTTTTTTTTTTTTTTTTGTCGCTGGTCAAAGCAGTAGGTGCGTCTTAAGTTTTCTGTTTCACTGAGCTGGAAAAGCTCAACATAGCATGCCAAAAAGTACAGAAATGACCCATTTCAAAATTACCCAGATTAAAGGCATCATTAAAATGCTCTAAAATGTTCTTTTTATGGCAAATGTTATATGAAACATCTCTTCGAAGTGTGTAATAAAGGTACATCATTTAGATATTAAATAACATCACTGGGTTTTTCCGAGCATAATAGCAATTACGGTAGCATACTATCCACTATCTACAGTGTCCCTCGTGTAAAATGTTTTGAATTATGGGTTTGGTAAATAAATATACCGATTTATCACCTCAGCGTGAAGAATTCTCATTACTGTACGCATAATGCGAAATATAGTGGAACGCAAACACTATTGCCCACAGGGGCGTTGACTGGCATTGCTTCTATAACCTTAGAGGACGATGTTTCATTATTACTAGTAGCGCAGTAACTTTAAATAGAATAATTTTGCTATTTTCCAGTGTCATAGTATTAATGGTGAAGTGAAAAATGTCTTTTGTAACATTTAATAACGTGATGAGAGCGGTGGGGGTGTCGCGATTCCGTCTTCCAGAACTGTGACATGACATCATACATGTATCGCGGTTTCGGTCTCGGTTTCAGAACCGTTACGTCCTTCAATTTTATACTCTGTTTCCCACAGAATTAGTAGCATGGCTGACAGGGGCGGCACACCAACACTTTCTTAAACGATCATAATGCGTAAATTTCCGCCTTACAGTTGGTTGCAGAATATGCAGAACCTCAAACAAGAAACGTTTTTCAGATATACTAATCCATTATACATCTATATGAACTGTATAATATAAGCCAAGCGCCTGTCATATTTTGTATAAATACCAAGCCTATGTTATTTATGTAAATAATGTGCTGTGTGTGGCGTGCGAAAACACCGTTTGGCTGTGGAGGAAAGGCCAAAACGCACAGGAAAACCTACGTTTTTAAAAATACCCATGTATGTGTGGACAAGGCCTAAGTCTTCCATATACAGTATTCCAAACCACGGGATGCCACTGCCTGAGCATGCCTGTTTTAAATGAACTAGAAAGCCACTAGCAGGCTAGCAAGTTAATTCACAAGTTCTAGATCACAGCACAATTTTTCTGTCCCTATAATGACATTCAGTGAGCAACACCTGAGAGGCTGAGAGTATACTTTACCTTAAGGCAATTTGCATTGAGCACCAAAGTAGCTTCTTTCCTTGGGTTAATGGTTATGGGAAGCGAAGTTTACAACGAGCAAGCGGGGCCTAACAGGATGTCACATGATTTATTTGCATCTAGCCAAAGACGGTGATTGGTAATATTTAAAAGTCTGGTGTTGAAGATCCGTAAAATAACAGAAAATAAATTAATAAACAAACAAATAAAAAGATTTTTAAGTATTTTAAACATTTAATGCATAAAATACAACTCAAAAGTATTTTGTTACAAATTACATCGTTTTTCTGTCCAGCAAAAATACAAAATGTTTTAAGTAATTAAATGCATATTTTAAATACATTTAAATATTGCTCATCTCTGATTCACCTACTCTCTGTAATTACCTACTTTAACAATCCTAAAGAGTTTTTCTTGTCTTCCTACTTAACTTTGATTATAGTCATACTTTGTATGTTCGCATAATGGTGCAACAATTTCTTGGCCTTTGTACCTTCAATGTAATAAAATTTGTAAAGTTTCTTTTAGACAGGAGCACTATTAAAGTTACTTGCGATGTTAATTTCTGAAGGTGTCTGACAAAGTGAGCGTGCTTATTTGGTTGCGTTTGTGTGAGAAACAGTACTGTTAATTACATTTTTAGGTTTTTTGACCATTTGCTTTGCTGGAAATCTACTTTCAGCTGTTAACTGATTAATTCGACATGGAGTGTCTGAAAATGTTTGTTCCAATATCGTTCAATCATTTAACCTCAATATGGTATTGAGTTGAAATATCATTGTCGGCAGAGCAGCGTTTTCATTAAGGTCAAAGGCCCAACTCCCGCTGCAGTCTGACCCTGCTCCCTGATCACTTAAAAGCATTTGCTAAATAAATAAATGTATTGTAAATATAAAGAACACTAGGAGATTTACATAGAATGTGATATGCTTTGTTCTCCCAGGACCAGGTATATCAGCACTGAGCTGAGGATATGTGAGCGCCTCTTTGTGGGTGTCCTGACATCCAAGGACACTATCAACACACTGGGGGTAGCTGTGAACCACACAATCAGCCACCACCTGGATACAGTGGTCTTCTTCACAGGCACCCTCAATCGCAGTATCCCACATGGCATGACTGTGGTCATCCATGGTGACGAGCGCCTCATTTGGAACATGTTCCAAACTGTCAGGTATGTTCTTGAAAGACATCGACATGTATGACTGGTTCTACTTCAGCCAGGATGACACATACACAGAGGCAGGCCACCTCAAAGCTCTCATCGGACACTTGAGCATGAATGTCAACCTTTACATGGGCCACCCCCAGGAATTTGTCGGTGGGAAGGTCAAGGGAACATACTGCTGTGGAGGTTATGGGTATCTCCTGTCCCGATCCTTGCTGCTTCAGCTAAATCCTTTCCTAGAGAATTGTCAAAACGACATTTTGAGCACCAGACCTGATGAGTGGCTTGGGAGATGCATTGTTAATCATGTAAAAATCAACTGTGTTGATGAACATGAGGTAAGACTTTTTTTTGGTCTTGAGTGACTGTCTTGGCTAATGGCCCTTTCAGATAGGAAAACAATAATTCAAACAAGTAGCTTTTCTACTTACAAGTGCTTACCTACTTGGTTCAGGTTGGTATATTGTTAGCTTTCATCAATTTTGTTTCCCTTTGTGATGTCAAAACTATAATTAAGTTAAAGTATTGACTACCACATAAGGGTTTTGTGAGTTTATCTTAATGAATTCAGAAACCATGCATCCACGTTCAACTGCCTTAGCATGCTTTAAAAATCTTTGTATTTTTGACCAATTTATAATGTTTCTTAGGGTCTTAAGTATTATCATTATAAAATGGGGGGGAAAAAAATTGGATCTAAATATTTCGGACAATTTACACTTCAAAAACATCATCGCTGTGCATCCAGTATCACATCCTGAAGTGATGTACAGATTACACAAGATGTTAACTGAGACTGAGTTACCAAGAAATAGAGAAATTGCAGGTAAGCTGCTCAATATCAGCAACTCTTCCTTCTCCTTTGAAGTTCTGGGAAAAGACTCCAGGGCAAACAGTGTGACATACTTACTAAATATCATGAATATATTCGTAGGTACCTGTTTGTACATAAAAATTATCTTAGACACAGACAGGAACTTTCAAAGGAAAGGACTGGTATATTCCAAAACTATAACTCAGGGGCCGTTAAGTCAAAGACATGAACTGCGGCGCCCATGTGGATTGGTAGCATCAGGTTTTAATTCAGAGTAGTTGATCATACAGCTTGGTTGCTGTATATAAACAGGGGAAGGCTGGTTGAGGAAAGATAATGGACTTCTGAACAGAAGGGAGTATGATATGATCTGAATGATTTCCAGGGGATATATATTCAATAGCTGGTCAATTTTATTTTTTTTTTTTTTATTTTCCATGGGTAATTATGCTTCAGTCCCATGAACTATTTTTGAGACTGTCTGCAGTGGTGTGCACTTGCGTGGTGCAGATTATGCTAAATTAGTTTTAAAATTAAGGGATTACCTCATTGACACATGGTCCCAGATTCTTGCGAGACTGTATAATGCTCTTTTGCCAAGCACATAGCAGCTTAATGGTTTGTAGCTTCCAATATTTCCCTTCCATTAATATCCCATGTGGCTTTGCATTTTGCAGAAAAACTTTGTTTCTTGTAATATATATAGTAATACTTTATTGATGCATTAATGTAACATAGGAAACTTCATCTCCACACAGGCAGAAATAAAAAATATCAGTGAAGTGGCCTTTGAAGGTGACAAGAGCACTCAGTGGCCTATAGGGGTAAACCCGCCCTTTGAACTAAAGACTCGTTTTGAGATCTTGAGGTGGGAATAATTCACTGAAAATGAGTTGTATCTTTGTGCCGATGGATCACCGAAATGTGAGCTACGTGGGATCAATAAATTGGACATCACTGATATCATTGAGGTTGCCATGGAGGAGCTAAGCAAGAAGTACAAGCCCATACTACAGCTGGAAAAAGCAGCAACTTGTTAATGGGTACCGATGGTTTGACCCCACAAGAGGCATGGAATACACACTGGACCTGCAACTTGAGGTGGTCAGTGAAAAGGGAAGGAGTTGCTCTATCATCAAACGGGTTCACCTTCTGCGCCCGTTGAGTAAAGTTGAAATCATACCCATGCCTTTTGTCTCAGAAGCTACACAAGTTCAAATAGTGCTTCCAATGACTGTTCATGACCTTGGATATGCCCCCCGGTTTCTTGATCTGTATGCCAAAAATTGCTTTGAAAGGTCTGAAAATGCCATTTTAACTTTACTCTTCATCTATAACCCCCAGGAAGCACAAGATTGAAAAAAATGATATTTTTGCCAATATTAAAGCGAAGATTGTTGCCTACAAGCAAGAGTATCCCTTAGCAAAAATCCCATGGATTAGTGTTAGGACAGACAACCTCTCTAAAATTAAAATCGTGGACATAATTTCGAAGAAGCTCCCAGTTGATACATTGTTGTTCATTGCCAGTGTCAACACTAATATAAACTCTGAGTCACTGTAGGTTGAACTCCATCTGCAACTGGCAACTGGGTTCTCGCTCCCAGCTGGCCACCATGCTGTTTGAACTACAGTGGGGCAACAGCACTTGACCAGAAGTCAAAAACTGAAAAACAAATAGCGGAATTTCTCTAGTTTTTACTACACTAACTCTGTTTTTCATGACTCATTTGCCCACCACTTTTCCTGGTTAGGGTCACAGTACTTGGTTTTAGAATTTAAAAACACAGCACATTTCTGAAGGGATGCCATACTCTCATGACAAAAGCAAGCTGCTATATAGAGGGAATTTTAATTGTGGTACGAGAGCATTTGGCCTTTGCTACTTGCTCTGCCATGTCAAGCTATTGCCTATTGACTGGCTCTATATAGAGTCCCCCTTTTGCACATTTCATAAATGCCTTTGCTGTTGTTCAGAGGAACAGTTCCAGGCTTTAATAATATACATCTGCTCTTTTCAAATAACAGGTGATGACATCCATTTAAACAATCACTACTTTATTATGCACTATGAGTATACACTCACAGTATAGTTAGGTATGGATTACAAAATGCAATATTTTAGTATTGGCAGAGGTGCCTTGTAGAAGATCTGGAAAAATGTAATGTGAAGCAGGGGTTGCCGTCACAAAAAAATCTGAGATCTGCCTCGTATTTCAGACAAAGTGGCGTTTTGAAGCACAAACCCATTAGGAAGAATTATGTGCAATACAAGTCACAATGGATATGCACTAGGGCCCAAACGGGCTGTCAGCTCGGGCAGCATTGTGTGCGGTTGCTGGAGTATGCGTGTTGAAAGAGGCAAAACTCAAGCACACCCTCAATGTTTCACTTGAACTTGATGGTTATACTATGCTGATCTAATTTTTGCACAGCAGAGCACATACCATAAAGGTGGCTTTTTTTTATATATTAATTTAACAGGGAAGCTATTATTACCTTTAAAAAAATTGCAGTTGTCCAGTGTGTCGAGTAAAGACATTGCTGTTATTTCTCCTCTGATTGCATAACTTTTTTTTTTTTTTTTATCTTTTTCGATCATGTAATTGTATAGAGGCAGAGACCAGCTACTTTACAAGCAAATTAACCTTTCCTGGCATGTAAATATCTAGTCAAAATGATGGAACTGAATATTTAATACTTGAGGTTTTATTTGTCAGAATAGCACGTCATGCAACACATTTGACAAGAATGAAATAATTCATTCAAAGAAATGATCAATCTGAATTCACTAGGCATTCAGAGAAACACTTAGAGTAGATCTAATCTACTACTGGAGGCGGCTGAGGAATGTGAATCGGCTGTATAATGCATGCGTTGGATGACTGTACAACATCTAATGCTGTGTTTCGTCTTAACGGTGATGGTGTTTTCATATTGTTACTAAATGTTGTGAGAATTTACAGACGGCACATTGATGAGGTTTACAGTTTATAAGTAAATGTTATGTATTTGTACACTGGAAATAGATTTTAGTTGAGTTTTGAACTGTAAGATTAAGATTAACTGTGGGCACTTGTATAGGCATACCATATGCAAATTTACTTTTATACTTTACTAGTGCTGGTAGAGTGACTTAATCTCATCCTTCACAGGTTTCTATCATCCTGTTTTATTAGGCTGCACTGTGCTAAACAATGCAGCTACTGACAGGGCACTGTAGCCCCCCCACCGCACCCCTCCTAATGAGATTTCAAAGCCTTACAAAATTGCTTCCATCTGTCTAGTTTTATATTCCACACAAATGTATTAAATATCCAGTAATCTGTGCTATTTTTGTACTGAATTTACATATTGCAAGAAGACCATGACATGCTTTGTATGTCCAAGAAATGAACCATTATAATAACTTTTATTAAAAAAAAAGAGCGAGCAAGAGAGACCATTTGAAGTCTTGGGATTCAAGATGTCGAGCGGGAGGTAATACAAAGGCACAGGACTGTCCTACCCTAATGATGTCATAGTGGTTGTTTGCTCTGGTGTGAATCAGGCTCAAAGGAAAGCAACTTTGCAGATGTTCACAAATGCAGCCAGATCAAAGAAGAGTGAGACGTGTGAGGAGTGAACTCGCATTGTTTTTTTTTTTTTTTTCTGTGGTTCAGGGTCTTTTCTCATATCCAGGCCCTCTCCCTTCTACAGTAACGTGCTGTTCCAGAGTGTCACGAATATGCAGAGTATTCCTATCTGAGTATATGTAGATAGCAATTTGTGGGGAAGCTTGCGGTTTCTGTACAATTTTTTTAAAAGAAATTGATCTTTTGAATGTGTTTTTCCAGAATGTTCACCTATTTTGATTAAATAAACCATAAAAAATGAAGTGTAATTAAACCCCTCATTCAGATGTTTGCTCTCATGAAGTGATTCATCCTAGTATGCTTCTTTATCTAATGGTTTAAAAGGCAGGTCTTTAAAACCACCGTATTGAATGTTAACTAAAAATTCAAATCCATCAACAGAACCAAGTTCTGCCTTTAGATGTCAGTTGTATTACAAGAATGGAATTTCTCCTCCACTCTGGTGCAACCTACAAAAAGCAAGTTGAGGGAGGTGTAAAGACAATTTCCCCATGGGAATTAATAAAATGATGATTATTATTAATTAGTTTATAATAGAAGTCTTTTTGTATTTTTTTTCCCTACCTACTCAATTTATATCTGTTTGTGAATGTTAAAATTTCAAATACTGGTATGTAAACAGTTTGTTTGGGGGGTGTGTGTGTGTGTGTATATGTATATATGTGTGTGTGTGTGTGTGTGTGTGTATATAATATAGCGCAACAAATATTTCCACATTAACTTTTTAAAATGATTTGTATTGTTTTGTACTACTTCTAAGGAAAGTCTAGACTCTAGAGGTTGTTACCAGAACTGGATTTTTTTTTTTTTTTTTTTTTTTAATCATTGAGACTCCTAGTATTTTTGTGATAATATGATGTCACGTAATTCTATGCATTACTGTGTGTCAGAAAGGCAATCAGGAATTAAGAAATAAACTTGTAAAATGGCTTCTGAAGTTGCTGTATTGTGTAAGGGAAAACGGCATTTGTGAGGGCAAAATGTGTTTTGTGATGTGATGGTTTGACGACATAATAAAGGACCTCATTGTGAGTCAGGCCCTGAGGGTGATGGGCTGTTTGTTCGCTGAATCCCTTCTGTAATGTCCCAGTTACTGATGTTTCCCACTAACACTTTATCCTTCAGTTTTTGAAATTGGGGTGGGGGGGGGATGTTGTTGTGTACGATTACCTTCCCATAGAATCTATCAGATTTCAGTAAGGGATTTGGTGCTAAAAGCTCATTAGAATCGGATTGAACATGTAGCAAAGATCCCATAATACACTGCACTCCCCTGGACAAGTTTACAACCACACTGTTGTAGGTCAGCTGTAATTAAGTTGATTTATTGTTTATATTCCTTTCTAAATCTGTTTTCTTAATGGAATGCAGTTTATTTAACAAACTGAAGTCTTAAAAATAGGACAGAGGTCGACTCCAGGATGTTATGAGTTTGCATGCTCTCCCTCTGTGTGTGTGTGTGTGTGTGTGTGGGGTCCAGATATACCTTACCTTCTGGGGATCAAACGTGATGAATACCCATTTTTTTGACCTAAGGGAAAACTCGATTCTCTAAAATCTGTGATCAGTGACTGCAATCAAAAAACTAAAACACTCTTGAATCTTGTTTTGCTTATGGGTATCGTTAGGGCTGGATGTCATAGTTAGCATTAGCATTTTTGTGGTCCCCACAAAGATATGATTACAGGTCTGTGTGTGTTTGTGTCTGGATTTGCATTTACCACATTGTGGGGACCAAATATTCCCACAATGGTGGTAAAACCAGTTACTTTTTAGCTTCTGTGGACATTTTTCTGTGACTGCAATCAAAAAACTAATACAGTGAAAGGTCTTCTATTTTGTTTAGTTACTTTGGTTAATGTTAGGGCTGGGTAATGGTTAAGGTCATCAGAGGTGGGATTAGGGTTATGCCCATATAAATAAATGGACAGTGCCCGCAATGACAGGAATATATAAACGATTTGATCAACTGGCATCCCCTCCATGCTGTATCCCAACCTTGTTCTATGCTGCCTGGGATAACCTCCTCCCAGCCCTGTGCAGGGTAAGCATTAAAGGGATTGATGGGAAACCATAGATGAAAATTTTTGGTGTTTTCCTCCCCATAGGAGCCATACATTATGCAATTATGAAAAGAAGTTATGAGTACAACATAGTCAGTCCTGCTACAACACGACTAATGCATCCCTGGAAAACCTCGCGTTCACTAAAATCACATACTAAAATACACATATGCAATGGTAAGAATAGGGCTGGGGAATGCGACTCTATAACTTAGTAACTTACCCCAAACTAAAGGAATTAAATAATAAAAACTGTGATACCAGTGGCTAAAAATGTAATTGTATGCATTTTAAATAAGAAATAAGTATAATAACACATTAATAAAACACATTCATAAACATGTCCCATGGGTCTTATGAGTCTCACTAGAATGGTCTAGTAACCGCTTCCACCAGACATGTCGAACTCACTAACTTGTCGATTGCCGAGAGTCTAGAGTAGTGATGGCAAAAACAACATGGTTGGACATGGTTTGAGCCCTTTTTTGAACAGAGAGCACCATCTAGTGGGCTAAAAAAATACAGAAAATGGTTCACCCATCATGGGATGTTTTCCACCTGTGCAAACGTGCTTGTGCACGTTGCTCATTTTCACACAGTGTGAGCACGTCCTTAAAGTAGTAAATGATTCTGCGGCCACTTTCCGTTCATATAAGTGATGCAGACAGGCAGCGATCTTCTATTTTCTCCGTCTTCTCAGATCATTATACCACTTGGATGATCTGGTGATGCCAGAAAACAAGGACACACTCGCTGCTACCTCATCCCACGCGTACTTCTCCTTGAAAGGCTTCGGTGGAACAGTGGTGCTCCCGTAGATGATACTGTATATTCGTGCACTTTCACTTCGCGCACGAGCATGTCCGTTTCCTCTGCCGAAAAACGATCTTGCTTGCTGGGCAAACACGTAATTTTAATAGCAATCCACAGTGGGTCATGTGCCGCTGCCGTTTAAAGATGAGGTGACGCGCCATTCCGATTGGTTCATGGCATGTTACCCCCAAAACACGCCTCTGAATAATTGATAGAATAAGGACATTTTTCTACCTTGCAGTGCCGCAAAGTCTGTTTTTTCCGCCATCAAAACGGCAAAATAGGACACGCCCATAACTGTTAGTTCCGCTTTGCACTTTATGATTTCCGTTAGAACATCAAAATAGTTGGCACAGCCACCATGCAGCCGGGAATGTGCACGGCACAAATACTACAGATTATAGTATGCGGAAAGGCACTGTCATTATGTGTATCTTACTGATTTCTGTACATATTTTTATGTGAAGACATCTACAGAAAAAACATGCGACTCAAAGTACAAACACCCTATAGACATTTGCTTTATTAATCTGACTTTTAATTATAATACTGAATTATAATTCCCATTACATTTATAAAACATTTTCAAACGAAACAAAAATCAGGTACAACAGTAGTCTTATGTACAAAATGTTTCTTTTTTTTTTCTTTCCAGTAAGTTCCATGACTACGATATCAGCTCTTTTAGTTTAGGATTGCCTGTCCAATGCCTCTTCCCTCCCGATACGGAATCCTCCACCAGAAATGATGCACGCTCCATTGTCCTTCATCTTAAAGAAGGCAGAATAATGAATACATAATTTATGGGAAAAAATCCACATTACTTGCTATGATTTTTTATGATTTTATACCTGTTATAATAGTTTATGATATGTTATGATACTATGCATAGGGTGTGTACATGATTATTGGCGGATAACCATTGGAAAAGTCATTCAGAAGCATGATTTTGCATTTTAATAGCCATGTGCAGTTCCAGACTATTGGAAAAAGGATTTGCCATATGTATTTAGCATGGTGCACATATGTAAGACACTTGCTTAAATTCATTACTAATATAGCAAACTAAGAGTAACAGCTATGTGTAGATATATGAAATAGTAGAGTAACGTAAGAATCCAAAGAGCCCATGGCTGAATGGAACACTAGACTGTTTGTGTCAAAAGGTTTAAGCCAATGAGGATGTTTGACTCAGATTCATCTACACTGATCCCCATACTGGATCCCAGCCAATCAGATCAAGGCAAATGTGCTGTCTGCCAATCTAATGGCTGTCGCTGGCTGAGGAACACCAATAACAGGAGAATTCCACAACCCAAAGACCCATGGAGGCCTGTATATACTGGTTCACATAGGCTTTGTTCAATGGAGGCTCAATGTAGAGATAATAATGGGGGTGGGGGCAGCTAAATCAAAGTGGATAGATATGTAAATTACAGGAGTCATGATATTACTTCAGGAAAAGCTTGTGTCCCACCAGAGAATTGGGGACATATTGGGTTTGTTGACAGACCAGTTATTATTCCATCGAGTAACACAGGAGACGATTTCACTGAGCCAGAAAGGCTTTATGCTTGTGTGTGTGTGCATTTGCTCGCAATATCTATAATCGCCACTGCTCTCCGCGTGTTTTTCCCCTCAAAGATGGGAATAAAATCCTACATGCACATCGACCCCTAGCTGGCGAATGGCAAAGAGACTAAATGATGCTCAAAACCATTACTACTCCACACATGTCCCTGTCCATGGGAAAGACAAAGGAAGATTTGTAACAGAATTACCCTTTACTCGGTCAAATCAACTGGCGGCAGCAAGCAGCAGCCCTGTTTCGTTCTGAATGAGGTTCATAACAGTTAAAAATCTTTTCTTACCTGATCACTTTGAAATCTTCACATATAAACAGATAACATTACAAAAATTCCATAGATGATCTATTTAAAAGAAGATGCCTGTTGGAGATGTGTTGCTACGTGTTGCTATTCTTGTGCTATCTACCGTTCAGTGGACTCTGCAGAGATAGAGGGATATTCTGGAATGAGGTACAGTATGATACATTACGGGAATACCCACTGATGGAAAAAAAGTGTCTGACTTGAGGTTTTTCCTTCTTTTCTTAGTACAAACTGGGTCTACATTACATGCAGTCCTTGACTGGTTTCTCCTAAGTGGGCATTTAGCAAAATGGTCAGTATAGAAATACTAAGATAACAAGAGGAGAGCTTCCCGAAGGAGGAGAACAAAGAGAGGCTTTAGTCTCCAGCAGGACAACACTGACATCTACGCTGCACCTTTGAACTCAAAGTCTGTTGGCAGCACAGGTTGGGTGTCTGACTTTGGCTGTAGCTTTCACTGGTGGACAGCGAGAGGGTAAAGCTGAGAGCCCAGCGTCCGTCACTGCGCCCCCAACTCCGCGCAAAAAGAGCACTTCCACCACCTGGTGGTGGGGACGGCTCTAGCAGGCGAAGTCCTCAAAGACACTGTGCTGCGCGTGGTGGTGATGGTTGGGAAGGATCGTGGTCGGGAAGGTCGCCCCCTCTGTATGACTCCTTGCCATTTCGCTGGGGTCCTGGCAGCCGCAAAATAAATAAACAAATAGCTCAATCCTTCATGAACCTAAAGCAGATAGTAAGTATTGGCTGCAGAGTTGATATGTTTTATCATGACAGCTCAAAATGCTCCAGTATTATCTGGGTGGGGGCGGGGGGAAGGGTCCATTCCAGGGGGGCGTAAACCCTGGATGCGTTTATTACAGCAAAACTGGTACATCCAGATGAGAAGGGAGGCAATAAGCAAGTGTTCATGGGTAATAAAGAGACATTCGCTACGGAGAGACACCTGTGGAAGTCCGCTTATTAACGGCCTATGCGCTTGGCCACATGGGAACCGTCTTGTTTAGTCCGGGACCGTGGTGAATAGCGAGGCGGCTGTTTACGGCAGATTGAGCGCCTCCGTGAGTAATTTACGAGCAGGGCACGTCAAAACGAGCAATCAGTCGCTCGCAGGAGGAAAGGACGATAAATTAGAATTACAAGTGACACGTTTAATCTTTTTTTTTTTAAAATGAGAGGGCGCTCACTAAGCGAAGTTTATGAGGACGATTGCTCCTGCAGAAAGTATGAGTCATTCCAGTGTAATAGTATCTGTGACGCTTTACAGTTTTCTTTAGTAGTTTTCTTCCAGAATGTTCCCATTATCCCAGAATACCAGGTATCCGAGGCAACCCCGCTCACCGTGGCTTTCATATCGTCCAGCCGCACTGTGGCCACGCTGCCCATCTGCTGCTTATTCTGTTCCTTCTTAGGTGGCTTCAGCAGACGCTGTATCCGGTCCTTCATAACCTGGTGTGTGTGTGTATATGGGGGGGGGGGTTAAGAAGGCGGTGTGTGAGGTATCACATGTCACACCATCTAATTTACTGACTCCATAACCAGAGATGCTGGTGTGTGCCACATGTGCCGTGGTGACTTTGAATTTAGAAAAATGCAAATGTATGTGAGAATATCAGAATGGTTTGGCTTATTCTGAATAAGCGTCACATCTTCGAGCCGGAGTGTGTGAATATACCTCATAGATGTAATCAAGCACTTCTAAGATTGTCAGAACACTGGCCCCGATGAAGAGTCCCATCTGGCCACCAATGTCACCTGACAGGGAACAGAGAGGCTGCATTGTGGATGGGGCCTGCAGGGGGCGATGTTCAGCCAATGGAATACCAATTTATGGCTAAACAAGGTTTTCTTAAGGATGCAGGATGCTTTCAAAAGGCTACACATGTACTTTAAACATCCAAATAATTAAAAATGAAACTGCAGATACTGATAGTTTATTTTGTTATTGATTTTGTAATAAAACACGGTAAAACCCACCTAATAATCCAGCCACATCATAGGCTTTCTTTTGTTCAATGGTTTCATAGTTCAGGGCTTCAAAGAAAATATCCAAAACAAGAAAGTTGTCTCTGTAATTTGAAAAATATTAAATATATTGTTGACCGCTAACCATAAGTATATAGCCTTTAGTTTTGATTTTCGTAATGAATGGTCAATCTTGCGAACATCACCTGCACGGTATTATTAAAACGAGCTGAATAAAAAAAACAGCCATCCTTTTGTTACAGTAATCGAGCAACAACACCAAAGCATCTTTTTTAATAACATTGTGTTAAATTGCGCCTTTTAATTCCATCCTCTTCCCATCATACCAAGAGAACTGGGTGCTGCCCTGCAGTTATAAAATGTTTTTCCATCAAAATTACAATTGAAGCTTTTTAAAAAAAAAAGGAAAGCTGGGGAAAAAAAATCTTTCCTTATTCTAATTTTAAAGTTCTGTATATACATATATTCTGGTTAGAGGGTTGCTGGTGGGCAGCAGAGGCATAAAAAAAGTAGCCTTTCAAGGTGAGGACTAAAGGTAAAGAAAAATCACCAGGACAAAACAAATGGTACAGGCATCTCAGAAGGCAGGCCCGCGAGGCCCCCTGCTCCTCTCCTCTGCCACTGAGCACTCTCCTTCTACCCAGCTGCTTTCAAAACCCTGTTCATCAGTTCCACTAACACAAACCAGCTGGGCATCATTAGCCCTTAGCCTGGGTTACCCTCTGTTGCAGATGAAAAGCCCCGAAAGCCTACCCCCGTGTCCTTGTGCTGCCCCTTACACTGCCTGCAGATAAATAGACATACAGGCTACGAGATATTACATTTATGAACTTCAGGGTTGGAGGGCAGCTCACCTCATGGCTTGTATATCAAAGCTTTGCACGTGGGTGCATTTCTGGCGCCCAGCTGGTTACCTTATGTAGTCCTCTGACTTGCTGTACTTGCGGGAGAGGTACCGCGCAGAGCCCTTGCTGGGTATCTTCACCATGGAGAGCTCCTTGCCGTAACGAGTCAGGTTACACGGGGTGTCACAGGCGCAGGACTCGGTCTTCTGCAGCGCAGCTGTGGGACGTAATGCACAGGGTGTCTGTGGAATGTGCTGCATACACCGTCGCATTTGAGGTGAAACAAACACACACATGCGCATGCCCTCCCCACACGAGCATCCACATGGATCCCTCACTTTCTCCAGTCTCCATGAGAAAATTCAATTTAGAGAGGAGAAAACGGAAAGGCGGATTTGGGAATAGGCTGCTGAAATACAAACACGGTCAAATATGATCTCCATAATGAGATCATCTGTATGCAGGGGAGCTGATCCTTAAACTGAAGGAAAAATGCATTACATATATTAAAATAATACTCTAAATAATTATCCCTCAAAATAAAGAAATTCATTCCCATTTCCTGAAAAGAGAACATAACAGCTACATTGAAATATAGACAATGTATAACTCTAGTGTGATATACCTAGATCTGGATCAGTCATCTAATGAGGTCAGTTTCCTTTGGGAAAATTAATTAAATTTCTGGCTTATTAGACCCGAAGATCATAATTGTACTGATACATTTCTCATCTCGTACAGAAATCAACGGATTGGTTTGTAAAGTTAGATGATGACTCCTCAGCCTTGCTCTGCGCGATATAAAGGAGCATGCTTCCTCTGAAATATCTCATCAATCAATGGCGATTTCAAAGCAATCTGAATGAACAGATGGAGAAGGAGGAGAGACACAAAACAGCCCCCCTACATCCAACAAGCAGACAGGCGCATTGTCTTTGAATTCCTCCAGGACTCAAGGTAAGAATCACAGTTCCGTATCACCCACGGGAGAATTCGGTTATTGCACGGAAGGGTCAGCTGGGACTGAGAACTTTTATAAAGAAGTCAAAAAGCTTGTCTTACCTAGTGCTGTGTCTACACACATGATTTTGCTGGGAGGGCAGATATCACAATTTCCTAAGCAGAAGATATGAAAACATTATGAAATAGCTGGACAAAAGCTCTCCCTGAAATGAATGAGACACACATGAGAGGTGGCCACTCAGAATATGTTCAATTTTTGATTCATTTGTACAGGATGCTAGGGTCACATCGCAGAATAACCTTGAATTTATTTCTTCTGTAACACATCGATTGTGCAACTGACATGGGGAAAGAAAACTTGAGTATCAAAGACTGTTTTGGGAATACATTTTTTTTGTCAACTGGATCTAGCAAAATGTTTTTAACATACACTATGTGCCCAAAAGTATGTGGACCCCAGGTTGTCTGACTTCTAATTCCGAATTCAAAGGTATTAATATGAATTTGGTCCACTCTTTGTTGCTAACATAGAATGTACTCTTATGGGAAAGCTTTCCATTAGATGGTGGAACATCGTTGGGGGAATTTGCTGCCATTCTGGTTGGGTAATGATGTTGGGTGATCAGGTCCCTGTCTGTGAGCTTGGGTGTCCTACCAGTTCACACCTGAACCTGCTCCCAGACGTTTTTGCCTTCACAATCACCTCACTTGCGGTTTACCAGAACAGCTGTAGCAGGGCAGATATGTGTTGAACTGACTTGTTGGAAAGATGACGTCCTATGATGGTGCCAAGTGGGAAGTCTCCTGTACAACGATTCATTCTGCTGCCGTTGTTTGTTTGACTGTGCGTTTAATTATACACTTATGTCAGCAATGTGTAGCTTAATTAGGCAGTTCCTCTAATTAATTGTGGTGTTCCCATTAGGGAGGAGGCGATTCATGTTTCTTCAGTTTCGATCCGATTCCGATACACAACTGCCGATACAGATTCCGATACAAGAGCTCTTTGTACTAAGCTAGTAAATACAGATGGAAAAATGTATGACCAAAGAATATTTAATTAGGCTACTACGAACATACATAACGTACTGCTCCACCTCATTTGCACATCTTGTTTTAAGCGTTTTTGAGGCATATGCAGTTAAATATGAATATTTTCAAAGCAAGTATACACAAGTGGTGAATGCTTAAAATTTTAACACAATTTTTCTCCCATTGGCGTCAGCTCAGTTACACTTTGTTGCGATGGCAGCCCCTCTTGTACCACAAGCTGCAGCGAGTTCGCAAAACAGTCCAAGTTAGCTACTCCCAAATCATCCATTGCTTTTTTTTGTCTTGCACAGTTGCGTGCCCTTTGTTAAGTGGGATTGTCCATTAAACGCTGTTCCCACCTCTCAAAACTTTATTTTACAAAGATTGCAAATCGCTGTGCTACTAGTTTCTGCTAAAAGCGAAAAATATTCCCAGATCGTCACATCTTATCTTACGCTCCTCGTACTGCGAAGGGTATGCGCATGACGTCACAGCAGGCGGAAGTCACTACACTCATACCCACTGAGTAGCAAAAATGACTGAGGGGAAGTCCTAGTTTTCAACTTGAATGGCGCAAAAAAACACATGTAAAATGGGAAAGAGCTGTCGTGCGATTGATTGTGCAAATAGATTTAACACGAAATAGGAGTTATCTTTTTAGAGATTGCCAAAAACTAAATAAGTAAGTACAGTATAGGACGTGGATCGGTCACGCATGGCCGATACCCAATCCGTCAAATAGGTCTGGATCGATACCGATCCGAATATGGGATCGGCGCATCTCTAGTTCCCATACTTTTAGCTCTATAGTGTATTTCTGCAAAGGAGGAGCTTTCTGTGTTACCCCTATGTATAGTGATATTCACAGATTATTATTAACAGAGCTGGAAAGACTGATGATGGACTGTGATGAGTAACAGAGACAGGTGAGAGAGAGACAAAGACAGGTGGGTGACATGTAGGGACAGGGGGATAAGTGACAGGTAAAGATGAGTGAGAGATAGGGTCCAGGCCACTGTATGAGTGATGGCTAATGGAGTGAGACATAGGATGGGGGAGAGAGTGACAGCAATGATAAGTCAGTGACTTAACGTGGGAGGGGAATAGGCACCTGGCATGTGTACCATGCGGCACTGACACTGCCGCTGCACCTCCTGCGTCTCGCAGCTCAGCCGGCATGCGCTGATGCTGTAGGTGTCATAGCCCGGGATCATCTGGTCCTGCGTGGAGCGACAGTTCCCCCAGGGCTGGGGCAGGTAGGTCAGCTGGGGGACACAGTGCAGATCAGGGCCCATCCTTAGACGGGTAGGGGCCAGGTGGGTAGGGAAGGGTAATGACGGGACCTACCCTCTGCTCCTGGCATGACACGAAGGTCTGGAAGCCTGGGGAGACTCCAAATCCTAGCTGGTGGATGTACGGGGGCTCATCCTGACTGTGGATCTGGACTCGGATGCCTGCTTCCAACGAAGTCTCGTCTTCCAGATGAGAGAGACACACAACGGGCTCCAAAACAGGCACAACATTTGTGTTTCCCTAGATATCCGGTGATATCCCATGCGACTTGTGCGCAGAGGATTAGAATTCAATTGTGGAACTTACTTGTCTCTTTCCATATGGGCAGATATTCATCCTGCTGAATATCCAGCATGATCTCCAACCCGTTCCCCATTCCTCCTTGCTTTGTTCTCTTGGATGCAGTCCTGTTCCCGTTAAATGTGTAGCACTTCCCATACCATGTGTAGACCTGGAATCGTTTAACAAAATTTATGCTCTGTTCAATCAGGAGCATAAAATAAATCAACAGTATTTCCCAATTTGGCCTCTGGGGAGCTGCAGTACTGGGAGCTGGGAGGGAGCAAAAACGTGCACCGACTGTGGCTCCCTGAGTACCGCGCTGGGAAACACTGACCTACAGTATATATTTCTAATTTGAAGTATTTCATTATGGTAACTTTTAAGGTTATGAGACAGTCTATAGAACAGGGGACTCAAAGAATAGGCCCAAAATGTTTTTTTAATGATCAGTCCAGCCTGCTGATCAATAATTCGGTTTCCACAGAGAATAAAAAACTAATCAGTGTTCAACAAATTTTTAATGCTGGTGTTTAGTAAGCGATCCGTATATCTTTTAAAAAAAGACTCAAGTGGCCCATTAGGGTTGCTAGCCCCTGGTTTATTTTAGGATGAGACCCCTGCTCTAGAAAGAGCCTGAAAATGGCTGTTATGTCTGAGTCAGGGAGGTATAATATTGTAACAGTGTAACGTGATCAGAAGCAGGGAGAAACAGATGGAAAAGATGTGTGCAGTTCAGGGGCGGAGGTATATAATAAAGCTGTCAAAGCTGTAAAGCAAAGTGTAGTCAGCTGTAGCTGGTTGAAATAGTGCCGAAGAAGACTTATTACCAATCTTGAAATTTATCACCCAGGTTACCGGTACCTTCAGCGCAGACTTCATTCTTCAGTGCTGTGTATCACATTCCCAAAGAACACCTTGTATAGATTTTCGCAAAGCAAAAAACATTCATCACGCCAAAATCAATGGGGGAATATCTGCAGATTCACAAGTAGCTGAAGCAATGAAGGGTCTTTTGTACATCTCATCTGGGATTTCTGCAGTGGTGAAAAATAACTTGCACAGTTGCAAGTTTGAGGCATGCCGGGGGATCTTGATTGGACGTCATATAAGTACCTCCCACTGACCTGTGAGGTGCCTTATTGGTCATTGCTTGCCAGCGGTCAGACAGGTGTCACATTAAATGGGTTTAGCTCCTCCCCATGTTACTGGCTATGTTTAAAGAAAGCAAGTGGCTTGGTATTAAGTGTTTCAGAGCAGTTCCCAGTTTCAGGAGGGTTGTAAATGGCTCATTCTGGGATACAGAACACTGAATGACTAATCTGGAATAAGAACTGAGGGAGAAACCATCTGAGAGGCTACTCTTTATATTATATGTCTCAGAGTATCTGTTTAAATTGCTGGATCCCTTTGTGCATGGAAGTCCTCAGCGGAGATAAATGGCTACATTGTTAAACATCATTATACAGAACTGCATAAAATATGTATTTAATGTACATTCACATATTCATATTTTCACAAAGCTTACATCTGTTACTGACCATATAAAATATTAAGTACCACTATCATTCCTAAGCCAGATATATGGTGAGCCTTTTTAAAACGAGGGATATCAATAATTTTGGAGGTAAACCGATCCAAACTCTTAAAATTCATTGTGTAACAGTCAGGAGCTATTAAACCAAACAAATATTTTTACTGATTATTCAGAGTATTGTGAGATTCTGAGTTTCAGAAAAAGTGCATAAGATATAATTATTTTTTTGTTTGTTCAGATTTGACCTAATTTGAGAAATTTGAGAAATAGTTGTGAAAGATTGATCTGTCTTATTTGCTTATTTTATCACCCTAAAAGGCAAAACTAAAAGCTTTGATGAAATATGAACAAGTTCATAATTAATTTAATTTCATTTTATCATCAATAGTAAACTCAATAGCTCCCCCTAGTTTAATCTGATGAAAAGTAAAAAGAATCTACAACAGACCAAAATCTCTATATTACTCTCTGTGACTCTATATTAAGTTCAAATATATCACACACACACAGAGACACACACACAGACACATATAATATATATGTAATACACAGATGTAGATATACACCTACACACTCATGAGCCAAAACATTATGACCACCCCCATATGACGTGAATAACATTGCCTATTTTCTTAAAAACAGCACATGTCATGGTCTGGCATATATTTGACAGTAAGCCAAGATTCAGTACTCATAGCTGACGTGTTAAATTCAAAAGAAATGCGCAGGAGTAAAGACCTGAGTGACTCTGATTAGGGCCAAATTGTTATGGCCAGGCTGCTGAGTCAGAGCATCTCTGAAACTACGAGGGGCTCACGGTCAGCCAGGGTGGGTACCTACTGGGAGTGATCTGAGGAGAGAAAAACCACAAACCACTGACAGTGAGTTGGGTGGCCAGCACTCATCAAAGCGAGATATGACCAAAGGTCATCGCGTCTGGTACATACCAGCAAAAAGGCTACTGTGGCAAAAATTACAGATAATGTTAAGAATGTTGACGGGAGTGATGTGTCGTGCCACACAGTAGATAAATTAATGCATATTAAGACGAGGATAGATTATAATGCAATATAACTGGAGACATTTCCCTAAAAAGAAGTAACGAGTGAAGGTACTGGCACGTTCTCCACTGTCTGTGTCTCTCTTTTCTGATAACATGAGGTCTTTGAGGCACAAAATATTCCCAAAATGCTCCTAGACAGTACGCAAGTGGGTCAGATGACTTTGACGTGCTTTTCACTCTATTTCACAGACACTTGAACTGATGCACAGAGCCAAAAGAGCACATGTCCACGAAAGGCTTAGGCCTGACACACTCAGAAACAATGGCCCTCTTCACACATTAATTCAATAATAATACGAGTAGCTTTATTGAACTGCTTCCCAGCACATTTGCCATTATTTAGCCACTGCTACTGAATTCCTGTGAACAGCTAAAGACACTAAATACAACATGAATTTAATTATTACTAACAAATAATTGATTTGAAAACTTACCATAAAGTTACTATGAGTTTGCAATAAAATACTAACAAGAAAATTATATGTGTGTATCATTTGTAATTCAGGTAAATGTGACTTTTAAGGGGGTTCATTTTTTTAGTTCTGTTACCAGCGCATTGTAATTAACAGAAGACATTTTTATAACACTTTACTGAAGGCCACGTTTTTAGTCATTTATAAACACATTCATAAAGCATTTAAACATGGATATAAATATTTGTAAAAAGGCATAACACATTATAGCCATGTTTACTATGCATTATGACTGCCTTATGAAGCTCTCATCTATGATGCACTACAGATACCTTTATATTGAAGTACAAAAACATATTATAATGCATTATAAAGGTATCTAGAGTGCATTATAGATATAGTTTCATAAAGCATTCATAATGCATAATATACATGGCTATAATGTGTTATGCCTTTTGATAAATATTTATATCTGTGTTTATAATGCTTTATGAATTTATTGTTATTTGTTATGAATGTGTTTATAAATGACTAAAAACATGGCCTTAAGTAAAGTGTTACTGACATTTCATTAACATGCAAAACCATACTGATACTACATATTAAATATGTTTGGGTAAAAAGGTTGTACCTTATTGCAGCATACATAGAACCACAAAAAACAAAACCCTTTTTCTATGGAAAAAACCTGAAAATGACAATTTGGCCGTTGGAAAAAAAGCAATGAAATCCTTTCGATTATAAAAGGTATATATGATCTCAGTGTGTCTGTTATTGCTTTGTATGTGATTGTTGGTGAGGGAACACTGTTACTTGAGCTTTGCAGCCTTCAAAACAACGAGGTAGTCATTGAAGTGGACTTGCAAGTCTTCAAAGTGAACCCACTCAAAATAAAATCCCAAATGAATGTCAGGAGCTTGGAAAGCTGAAACAGCCCATACTTAAACTGCCCTCCATCTAGACAATGCAGCAGACATCCACGATCCCTCTGAAGGTGAGGACAAACAATTCACTGCGTAAACCTTCATTTGGGGACCACATGAGTACACTGACTACTGATGCTAAACTGTGAATCAAAGTGGACTGGAGTGCGGCAGGTGTACACTGCAGTTTAGCTCTGGCTGCAGGATTCTCTCTGCCCGCAACCTTCAATTTGCTGCCAGCTATGGTGTAATTCAAAATAAAATTTTTGTTGTATTCTGGACTGAACCTCTACCACCGACAAGAAGAAAACCAATCAATTCCTAGCCTTTGACCGGACCAGGTTTGCTAATCCGTAATATTTTATGACTGTATGTCAAGTGCAGCTAGAAAGTATGAGTTCAAAA
Organism: Mormyrops boulengeri; assembly: GCA_026781065.1. Classification (NCBI taxonomy): domain Eukaryota; kingdom Metazoa; phylum Chordata; class Actinopteri; order Osteoglossiformes; family Mormyridae; genus Mormyrops; species Mormyrops boulengeri. The sequence continues at coordinate 46,481,150 of JAODLD010000001.1, forward strand.
AAATAATGGTTTAAAAATCTTTTCTGCTTGCCACGTGGAAGAGATTTAGCAGCTAAGCAGGCAAGAACAGTAATGTCAAAGATACCGCAAGGGCTGTAGTGCATGAAGTGGACTTCTAAGATAGGCGCTATTAATTAGCTATGCTTTAATCTCTTTAATCTTAACACGGTATAGCTCTGAAGGGAAGTAGCACAGATTATGTCAAATACGGTTCCATTGTGGCAATGACGACCTTCTGCCTTGCAGTTCTCATGACAGGTCATGACTCTGAAAAGTACTGAACCCATGAAATACTTAGACAAAAGCAATAAAGCCCAAAATCAATCTCCAGAGTGAAACCTGGGCCCTTACTCATGTCAGCAGGACACCCAGAGAGGGTCTGACCCCCAGCCAGCGGCAGAGAGTGGCTTAGCCCAGATTGGTGTAACTGGAAAGCGCCTCCTCCCAGATTTCTCATCACTAGGGCCCTCTCTGACAAGGCTGTCTGATTGATGGACCCATTTTCCCTCGTTAAGACCTCTCACCTGAAGTCAGCGAGGATAAAACTCTGGTTCTCGCCAATTTCTGGAAAACTTCAGCACATAGGTGTCAAAAAATTAAGACTGAGAGTATGTTTGCGACATTATGCTAATAATATGCTTGAGGCTGCCACCCCCAGTCACACTGCCGATGCAAAGTGGATCGTTTTCGAAGCATTATATCTCTCAATCATGCTGAATCAGTCTTATAACTTACTGAAACCAAGTTATCTCTTGTGTTTGTGTAGAGTGAGGAAAATAGTTAACAGAGAAGCATTTGCCTGACCGGTCTCATGTTTCTACTCAGTTATAAACTCCGCAGCCAAGTAAAATATCGTCTGTCATACTGTATAAATCAGAACAGATGAATGCCAAATGTATTGATCTCATGCATCAATATCCAACAGATGGTTTGTGAATGCGATTGAGATTAGTTCCTGCAAGAATAGCCCATTTCAGAACGTATTACCTGTTTATTAATTAATTTACTTGCTTATAATGCATCTTAGGACGCCAATGGGAATACTTAATGTTAACCTAATGTTCAGTGACTGTAGGTTGTGTATTTACAGGTGAGATCAGCAGGGGGGCGTCAGTGGGAACCAGAAAGCCCCCCCGCAGCGAGAGCTGCTGCATTAATGGCACATTGGATGCATTAACATGCACCGAGGGTCCTCAGAGCTAAGCATCGTTTGGAAAGATGCCGGACCACAGTTCATTTGCATAAATCTTTCCCCTTCTGGCTCCAAGCTTTAATTGGGCTTAATGTCTGGCCATTAAGAGTTATTTGGCAGTTCCCAGGCTGCGTTGTCCTTCCCTCCACTTTAAATACCTATGCCGGCAAGTGAAACTCCTTAAGCTTCCACTTTTACGAGATGTCGTCCGGGTAATGCCAGGCAGCCCGACGCTCGACGCCCCTTTAAAAAGACTTCAGCATGGGCACCACCCCAGGGAACATCCATTTCCTCTTTATTGCCCAGCTTTATGTCACCGAAAGTGTATTCATTTCTACACAGGGCAGAGAGAAAGTCATTACTGATAGGGGGTGTGGAGGGTTGGCCACGCCAGCGGGAAGCTGATTGGCAGCTCACATCCATTAGCAACGGCATGTGCGGGACTCGATAAGGCCCGAGACACATTGTGTAGCTGGCTAACGGCTTTATAAATCAGACGGACGTGCCCTCTATCGAGACATGTCCCGACGTTGACAGCCACGCAATGGTTCAAGCCTAATGATCCGTGGCCAAATTTCACAGTCCATGAAGATGGGGAGAAATCAATAAAGCTCGATGAAAATTAGAATGTGAGTAAAGGAGAAAAAAAAACACAAGCGTAACAGGCAAAAATTTCATGTCTGTTTAAATTTGCATCTAATTATTTTATGCATCGGTCATGCAGATAGTGAGAAGATGTTTTTACAATGGTAAGCGCTAAATTAAAAATATACATTAGCTGTAAGACTATTTTTGTATATAATAATAAACAAAATTATTAGTCACATATAATGTATTTGTACAGAGTAAAAAACTTCTCAGAAACATTTGACTTATTAGAACAGAAATGGTGATGGTTCCCTTTAGAAAATTAACAAACTCTTTCTGCAACTTCAACACGAACCATCTTACATATTTTGTTTATTATCTCCTTGAGCCAGGAGGTCTTTTTCCTCAATTCCACACTCAATCCATGTTTCCATAACCTCATGTGTCTCTCTTCGGCCATCTGCGCAGATGCACTCTACCTGTACAGTCCCTGCACAGTAATTATCTGTCTTCTCTCTGAAGTTTTCATTCTGCTTTTATATCTCTGTATTTATCTGCATAACGTCACACATCCCTACCTATCGTGTTTATGATCAGCTGCATTTATGTATATTTCTATGCATTTCATCACCACCATCAGGAAAAAAATAATTCCTGGTACTGTCGATGTGCTCGGGGATTAAGCATGACTAAGCATGACTCCGATTCTCCCTTTGGGTCCCCAAAAACAGCTCATTTATGTGCGGTGTAAATGCAGGCCATGGATTATAGGTCTTAAAATGGTTCTGCTTCGTTCACTGTGGTTTATGCATATAAGCGTCTCCAAGTAGGCCACCTAACATATGACTGTTATTGGCTGTTGCTTCTGAACTTTCGTAAGGGTCATTGAATGATACATTGAATTTCATTTTTCATGCCTGCTGCCCTGTAATCACAGGATGCGGTTGAATGTGCGATTCCCCTGTCAGCAGGAACACATGCCATTAGACAGCTTAGCTTCTCCTACTTAGACTGAGATTTTTAGTAAGGATCACACCATTTGGGGAGGACTGCGTTTTATGTGGGGCGGCACGGAGACTCACTGCTTTGCACTATCGCCTCATATTTTCTGCCCTGGGAGTTCAAATCCCACCTCTATGTGTGCAGTTTCTCTCCCTGTGGCACATTTCCTCCTGCAGTCCAAAGGCCTGTAGTGCATGATTGTGCAAGTGACCTGAGGTGGACTGGCATTTTGTGTGGCATGCACCCCAGCCTTGTGCCCCATGCTCCCTGGGAAGGGCTCCAGCCCTCATGCCGTGACCCTGTCCGGAAGAGGTGGTTACAAGATGGATGCGTTTCATTTGCAATTTGAATGAGTTTATTTGTGTCCCGTTATTTTGACCATGCAGTATATATTTGGGTTTTTACTTTGTAAGGGTACCACAAAAGCAACTTACCTTGTATACAGTTTAGAAGCTAGAAACCAAAGCGGTTGAGCACTTTGCTTAAGGGTACACCAGCAGGCCCCTCCTGGGGGCTGAGCAAGCAACATTTTCCGATTGAAAATGTAAGCCCTTTAACCCCTGTACTATCTGCAAGTGCTTATAATTCATTTCACCATCAGCCAAAGACTTCACCATGGTTACTAAAGTTCTGGATTCCCCCCCCCCCCAAGGCTTTTTGACTGGGTCGTAAAGTGGATGATGACATGTAAAAGCCCCCCCTCTGAACGTGCAGCTGCTGAGCTGATGTCCCCAGTAGCGGTCAATCCCTCAACACGACACCTTACCACCCAATGCCAAAGGCTACAGATCTCAAGGGAAAGTAGGGGAGGAAGAGAGGGACCAGTCTCCAGGGGCTGGTGTTAAGCCCACACACAAGTACGGGAAGCACAACAGACCTAAATAGCCATGTCCCGTAACACTTACACAAGACTCCATTTTCACTTGGGAAAAAAGAAAAACTCCATCTTAACAGACATTAATGGATTTCACCATGGGGGCAGCATGTGGCTCAGCAGGTTAGGACTCCGTGCCCGTGATCAGAAGGTCACCAACTCAAATCCCAGGGTTGGCAGAGTGATTTCACTGTGAGGTGCTTGAGCAAGGCCCTTATCGGGGGGGGGGGGGGGGGGGGGGGGGGGGGGGGGGGGGGGGGGGGGGGGGGGGGGGGGGGGGGGGGG
>JAODLD010000001.1:46485190-46507311 GCA_026781065.1 Mormyrops boulengeri
TAATAAATTTCAATCACTTTGCGCTGCCTCAAATAGCAATGCGGCAACAATGCTGCCGTTAACCCCTCCGCCCCCCCCCCACTCCTGGGACTGACTGACCCGGCTTTCTGGGTTGTATATCATGAAGGAAAAAAAAAAACACCTGCTAAATAACTGTAATGTGAAACTATAAAAACCCATTATCACTGTTTACATACAGACATAAAGTAATACACCCATTATTCATCAACTTTCAAATACATTTTGTGAACATTAAATGAACTGTGGCAAAGGATATAATTCCCTTTCTTACTTCCAGTAAATTTGGGCTGTTTATAAGTTGTTTATGTATCATGAACATTTCATCCTTAATACTCTTGGCACTGTTTTCACTCCTTTTCAACGGAGGTACGCTGTTTATATGATATTTTTGTTTATATTATATGTTTTGTAACATCCTCCCAGACTGAGATTGAGCTGTCTTTCTACTTCCTGTCATTGTTATACTTTCATTAATCTGACTTGATGGAGTTTGCAAGGCAGATGATCTAAAGGTGGGAGGATTCATCTAATATAGTATTACTCTTGCCACTGTTTGAATATTTTTAATCTCGTAAAGCTAAGCACGGATCTCGACTCCGCAAACTTAAAACACTAGCATTTTCCTTCAAGACCTTTCGTCTTCTGCTCACGTATTGAAATCTCATCAGAGATCGCATTCACGCGCCTCATGCATAACTCAGTATTAAATTTAATGTTGAATATATTTGTTTTATCTGACTCTCTTGGCAAACACTTCAAAGGGAATATTCATTAAAACATGGTTTAAACATACAAAAGTATACTTTACATTTCTGTACGTGAACATGCAGATATCACTACAATCACATCAAGCAAGGTGAACAAATTTTTTATGTTAAATACTGAATACCGCCCATTTGCCAGATCTGCATGGATCTATCAGCTGTTTGGTTAGGTAAATAATTATAAGCAAATATGTCTTCAAATTAAGTAGGGCTACTTTATGCAGAATCATTTTCTATTTGCATAAATTTATCAGGAACCCAGAGTAAACCCATGTAACACTTTTGTCATTCACCAGGTGGAGCAAGAAGCAAAGATATACACAGTTTTTATAACTCAAATAAAATGTACAGTAATAGTATGTCATATGAAATGTTAGCATGGTACCAAATTAGTGTTTATAAAGCTCATGTGAACGAACCTAAAGGTTCAAAGTTATACATAGTTATATATGAGAGTAGCTTAGCGTTGCTGTTAACAGATTGCTAACAGACATACATCAGTGTCCTGTCAATACACTACGGCATTAGCATCCCAGACTAGGGCCACCTTTGCAGATGTTGCACATGTGCACTAGCTAACTGCCAGACACTGACTCTGATGGGAGCTATCCTGGATATGCATGGAATTCCCAGGCATTGTGTATGTGGTCACCAGCCCCACACAGCAGAATCCGGTCAAGGTTCACAGTGTAATCTTCATGGCCGTTACAAAAAAAAAAAAAAAACTTTCTGAATGGTGTTCTGAATGCTGCCATGGCGACTGACCTGGTCTATTCACACTCAGATGGAGAATTCCCGTGTGTAGTAAGTCTTCTTCCTCCATCTTTGTGCAAATTCCAGATATGGAGTGAAGCTGAGGTACAATCAGCTGCAGATTTTGCTCACATGCATAGCCCGCTCGCATCCCATGACCCCCGGGAATGCTGGGAATCTTGCATCCTTTAAAATTCGGAACCTGCCTGGGGTGTTGCTTCTGTGCTCACTGGGGAGCGAGGTAAAGGTCAGGCGGATGGTGCATGGTGATACACAAAGAGTGCCGTGATCCAGATTAGAGGCCTCCCTGAAGGACCTGAGTAGCTCTTTGATAACATACATTATGAAGAGGCAGTGATTTGTATTAAAGAAATATCTATGAAGCAGACATAGTTAAAAAAGTACCCACAGTTAAACATGATGGATTTTTTAAGAGGTCTTTATAAAAAATGTGAACAAATGATCATCACACACCTGTTCACATGGCAGTCATAGGAACCAAATAATTAATTTCACATATTTCAAACGTTACGTCTCTGCCATATTAATATTGGTATAATATGGCAACCCAGAACCAATGGTTGTTTTAAATGAAGCGTTACTGCGGGTTTAATAAAGGCAACTATTAGATACACAGCAGCTCAGGTTGTTGCATGAATACCTTGCGTTTCCCACCTCAGAAACGATCAGCAATATCATTTACGATCCTGTTACATCAAAGCACCTGATTATCTCACATTTACAATCTGAAATTAATTTCCTGCAAGTTAACCTTTGAGTCTGTGCAACTACGATGATATTAAAGAGGCCAAAAATTATTCCCTGTGAATTAAAAAGTATTCTGAAGGTTTCCAATTTATTTAGATTAATAAATATCAAGGCAAATCAAATTCGTCACTCACCTGGCCCTCGCGGCGATATTGTTCACTTTATTTAGATACTTGGTTTTCTCGGCTGGGAAATTTCACTTTAAAATGAACTCAAGGCACCAGTATTAAATTTTTGCAAAATGAAAGGGAAAATATAATCATATCGTGTTGTTATATTAATATAGGATGTAGTCCTTCTGGCCAAAGTCTATCCAATTATTTCCTGTTCCAGTCAGTGTCAAAAGGAGTCAGATAACAGATCGCATTTTCTCCTTGAAGAAGGTATCTTCTTCATCTGACCTCTAACTCCATCTACTAAAGTCACAACCTTTATCTGAATATAAAAATAAATCCTGGATACAAGTTCTGCAAGATGAAACTTTAATAAAATAATGAATTTAATAAAAATGATATATTTATTTTTATTAAAATTCATGATGGTACTGAAATAATTAGTATTAATCAGCATTTGCCTTTTTATATGGAAGACTATTAATTGGGTGCAAACATTTATGAGCAAATAGTGAAAAATTAGAGTCATTACAGCAGATGAACTAAATAGCTTTTAAGTATACATTTTTTCCTTGCACTGGCAAATGCATACATTACTGTTAAATATTTAATTCCGTACAGAACATGCAAGTCCCCAAGATGAAAGGCAAGTATTAAGTAAAGAAGCATTTACATAATATCGTACATGGCAATCTGTCTGGGGTGCCACACTTAAAGTGTGCTCTGAGGGTTCTTTTAAGGACGCACAGATGTCTGTAGATGGAAAGAATTGTAACAGGAACTGACAGGTCATATAATCTTAACAAAGAACAGCGGCCTCTTATTACACATCCGTTTTTTTACATACCCTAAGTGTAAATTCTTAGTCAGACAATCAGGAGCACTGAATATATGTTCATAGAGCTTGCAATTATAATTTTAAATCAATAAATAAAGCATTTTTAGAAAAAAATCCAATTCAATACTATTGAACAATTTTCAATGTTTCGTATTAAAATGTAACATTTTCCCCACACTTTGAACTTATTGTTTCTCCACGTTAAATACAAACACTAGGAATGTTTTTTGTGTGTTTGATTTGTTCAGGGTGTGGAGATGGGGAGGGGGCGTAGGATGTGAAACAGATCTGGCTCTGTAGATTTACAAAGGAAGCAGACACACATGTAGACGCACAAAAGCCCTCAGACCCCAGTGGTGACTCATTGGCCCAACTCCCCCGAGGGCTGTTCCAGACCTGATACTGATGTCTGACAGTTTGCAAGTGTCAACGGGGCCCTTGTCAGAGCCATGGCTGAGGATTTCGCAAGAAGCCATGTCATTCTGCTATGGCTCTCACACTCCGACTCTCTCCCCATAACCCTGCCTGATGGGCCGCTTTTGAAACCAGCAGTGCTGAACATCCTGCTAGAGAAAATTGTGAGATCATTCATCTAAAAATGGGCTCCTGTCCCTGGCCTTGTAGGTTGAGGTATGAAGCTGAAGTGTAATAATTATGGATTCCGATTCATGTAAGAATCGTACTTTCCTTTGCTGCACTCAAAGCTTGAAGAACACAAGAATCTTTGTAGCCGCATTAGCATTCGATTTTCTTTCTACTCTTGTCAATTATCAGATGTGTATTTGAAACAAGCCCTTCTCTGCAGCATGTACTTTCTGTCTGAATGAGTAATGAGCCCATGCAAAGTCCTGCAAAGAGTGTTAGAAATAGGAAACCAACACTTTATCAGGACAGGCATAGTAATAAAGCCAACACATCAGCATGAAGTTTCCTGCAGCAGACTTTCTGTATGGGATCTCTTATCTTTTAGAGGAAAATGCATTTTCTTTGACCGTTTCTTATTGAACAGCCAATAAAGTCACCAGGGATGTGTTTTGATGCACAGGGACACACCTCCTCTTATAAAATAGCCAGTCGCATGTTTGTAGGCACCCTCAGCGAAAGCAGTGCTTCAACTGTAAAACGCTCAACAAAAGCAGTGCTTAACCTGCAAAACCCTTCCCAAAAGCAGTGCTTCAACTGCAAAACCCTTTGAGAAAGCAAGGCTTCAACTGCAAAACCCTTTGAGAAAGCAGTGTTTCAACTGCAAAACCCTTTGAAAATGCAGTGCTTCAACTGCAAAAGCCTCCATGAAAGCAGTGCTTCATCTGCAAAACCTGAAAATGTTATTTTGCAGGTCACCTGCCCTGATGTTGCATATACTGGAGTTTATACATCAACTTGCACAAAAACATAAACTCTTTGGTTCTATGAAGAGATTATTACAGGGTTCAGCTTAAAGTACTGTGTATTTGACACTTTTGTTGAGTCCCACCCATGGTTTAAGCTGTTTGCACTGTCTGAAAAAAATGGGGTCCAGCCCACGTACAGTTTTGTTTCCCATGTTACAAACAGCAATAATGCACCCTCAGTGGTATGGTTCCTCAGAGTCAATTTCTGTACCTTAAATTAGACTAAAAGGTATATTTACCTACAGCTCAGGTAAAGTTTGCAGACCTTTGAGGGTATAGCCCCAGTGACAAGTAGCTGTACCCTCAAAGGCACTTTGAGGGCACAGCTACTGGTACTTTTATTTGTACTTCGTATTTTTCTGTGCTAAGAATCACTTCTCCTAAACTGTTTGTCTTTGGAACCAGCAAAACATGAGAAGTGCACGCTTCCACTCAGACTTCACACAAGCACAGGGGGCCTCAAAAACACAGTCCTGAGCCCACAGCACCACCCACTGAGCCCCCATGTCGCTCCAGTATAAAGTATAAAACCAATATAAAACTCAAGAAACCTAATTGTCATGCTACAGAAAATCAATTTCAATGGCCTGCTAAAGATCACTCGTTTCTCCTCAAAATGATTTTACAGAGACCAAAACAAGGGGCCGTCTCCATTCAACTACTTTATATGAATGTGATCGAATAGATGTGATCGAATAGATGCATAAATATTTACACCTGTGCTGTTACTAACAGGTATCTCAAATTCTCTAAGGCCTCCATTCAAAAAATATTACTGATGAAATTATAACCTAACATTTCCGTAATTTGAATTTGAGTTACCTGTTGCTAATACCACAAGTGTAAATATTTATGGATCATGCATCAGCAAAAATACATGCATGTGTGATATGGTAACTGCCTTATCTCTACAAAGCTTCACTGTTTCCCATACGGTTTCTGCATAGGGCAGGGTGTAGCTTAGCAGGTTAAGGGTTGTGGGTTTAAATCCTATGGCTGACGGAGGGCCCTTGACCCTACTAACTGACACCAACTTTTCCTGACTCGTACATCACTTTGGATGAAGGCGTTTGTTAAAACATGTAAATGCGGATCATGCGTATCACAACTTACAAAAGGGCACGGGGGAAAAAAACTTTGATCCAATTAACATATTCGTTTTGCAGGTTCTTTTATGTGAGCACAAGTAGCCTGGGGAGAAAAAGCTGGAGAGAGAGGAGTTTTAAAGCTGTTTTTTTTTTTTTCTTTCTGCCGAATCCTATTTTCCTGTCAAAACCTGAGTGAATGCTGACTGAGGATCAGGACTGCGAGGGAATGACAGCATGCTTGGCCTCTCTGGGGTTAAAAAGGAAACCTCACACGGTCAGAGCTCAGGCCTTCCAAGAAATAAAAAAAATAAAAACACAACTGAGGTGTTAATGGTTCCATGTTCAAAATTGGCTCCTTACTCACAAACTTCAGAAATTCAGTTTCTGGAGAACTTTGTGGAGCAGCATAGGGTTTTAAACCCAAATGGTCAGACATGCTACTATTTGCTTTCCCATTAATGGCCCTTATTTGTTGACCCCAGTCCCAACCCTATCCACTCACAACATCAAAGGAAAAGTACAAACACATATATATGACTGTCCTAAAGCCCAGTTTAATTAAACTATAGTCCCTTGTTCTTTAAATGGACACACCTGGCAAAGTCTCCTTTATTAAAAAATTAAGAGGTATCCCCCCTCTGGGAGTCTGCGACTTGCACTAAAACTGTACACAATATGTTTTTAATTTCCCCAGAGGAAATGGCATGGAACAGTTTTAGCGGTGGGAAGCGCGGTTGGCGATAAGGGAACTGCACAAACATGTCAATGCCTGGACTCGGCTTTACCGGAATCATGGATAGTAATAATAATAATAATAATAATAATAAAACACACACAAATAGCCTCAGACTGTATGTTGTTTTTTAGGTTTGGACTAGGAGAGGTTACTTTATCCTGGGACAAAGTGGGCTCACAGCACAAGTAAACAAATAATGGAAAAAATGCAACGAGATGACAACTATCCTGTAAAGACTTCAAATAGTGCAACTTTCATGATGAAGATCAGACGGCATATAAATGATTTCCAAATGCTCATTGACGTTCATGATTAAGCTACTTTTTGCTGCATTTTTCCCACATAAACAACAAATGGCCAAATGACCATTTAGGGTAACAGGAGTTTGACCCAATTTAGCACAATACTAGTCATCAGATGGCATTTTAAGTTTAGATTTATAATTAAGAAAAGCGAGGCACTCCATTCAAGAATCAAGGTTTTTAAATTTAAAAATATTACAGCTGGTATTTTGACAGGGATGTGTGAAGAAAATCACAAAGAAGAAAAATAAGTTTTGTGCAAAGGGAAGAAAAGTTAAAGCAGTGTTAAAACGTGCCATCAATCTGGAAGATTAAATGCCATCTGTTATCGCAGACACTCTGTGACGGGAATGATAAAAAAAAAAAAAGAAATTTCAAACAGTTGCCCTTTCAAAAGGAACTTTTCTCCTGCATGTGAATGCAAGATATCTTGGGAAATAAGTAAGTAGAAAGCATTTACAAGTGCGTTTGGAAATACCAGAACGATATGCTTTGTATTCCACCCTGTTGTTTAGTCTTCTATGGAATATTTTCAGCTTCTCTCAGTTCTGTGCTTCTATGTAACGTTAATCGATTTTAAATCTAAGTTAAACTCATGTGAAGCGAAACATGACTACCAATAAATTATCCCATGCCATTTGGCTCTGGGGCTGTAGGACGAGATGGGCTGGTGTGCACTGACAAACCACTAACAGAGGAACGTGAAATTGGCTTGCGTAACAGAGCCAATGTGAGATTAAAGGCCCAAAGCCCTGGTAGATAACGGTCAACACTCGAGACCTCAAATTAAAAACCAGACCATGAGTCGTCGTTCCCCCCCGCCAAGTCTCCCGAGACCCTCTCTAGCTATATTCCATGGGCGGACATGTGTGTTTTCCAGTCATGGGCAACACAAACAGCACCCCCACCCTTATCAACTGGGTGGTACGATACATGATCCCTGACAACTTTTCACCAGGGATTAGAGGTGGAAGGACTCACACCAGCCTTGTCAGTACCGGGGATAACATTTTTTGATTCAGCAATTTAAACTAATTTCAAGGCTGGCTCCGCAGCAATTTTCTGGATCACTGGAATGTCATGGCGTGCCCCCTTATCGAAGGTACCCATAGTGGAAAGAAAGTCTATGCTAATGAGCTGAGGGCATGGTGTTGTTGTGAACGCCAAAGGGCACCCAAATTCTCATCTTTTAGGCAACCAAGGAATGATTATCCAAGGTACCTGAGAAATAAACATTACAGTTTGAAGCTGTTTTTGTTTATGGTATGATGAGGCAAATGTGAGACACTTTATTTGTTAACCTTGACATCCTTCAAATATTCTTACGTATTCCTGAAAATGACAATCAATTTAGTGGTCTATATTTAGAAGATGATATGTTCTGTTGTCAAACAGGATGCAATATTTGAACGGGCCTCTTGAATCCTAAATTACTTCTCGATCAGCTTGTGAAGCTCCCAGATAATTTGTAGGCCAGCTCTCATATTTTTAATGAAAATGCTAGCCCTAAATTCCCATAAATATTAAATGGATGGTATCCAGACTACAAAGTCACGTATACCTGAATGTGCGTGCCAGGCAAATGTATTATTTAAAACACAATTCTTTAGCACGGGACACGTTTTCCGAAGATCGCCACGATTCAAAGGCCACGGAACCGACTGTGATCGAAGGGGACCTATTAGCCCCGTATCTTGCAATTCATTGCGGTAGCTGCAGTCGGGTGAGATAAATAAATAAATAAATAAAGCACAAATCGTTTCTGCTGTGTAGCTTCGGGGTGGAGGACAGCAGAATCACATCCAAGTTTATTGATGCTGCTGGCGGCCTTTTTCCCTTTGAACATGAACAACTGAAATATTCAACTGAAACCTCAAAGTTATTAAAAGCGGTAGCGAGAAAAAAAAAAAAAACCAAGATCGTTTTATCCGAATCTGCGGATTACCACGTTACTCCTTTAATCGGTTCCTTTCATTTCAGAGCCGTTTGCCAGAACAAAGGGAACAGTGGAACTGTCTGGACTTATTTGTCCAGTAAAATAAAAGATTCTTTGATTGAAGGAAAGGAAAAACTATGCTGCATAAATTGTTTACAAATGCCTGTTTGGGATTGTTTCGCAAAAACCCTAAAAGACTGAAAAGTAATTTCCCCAGCATAACATTTGAACCGATATGTGCTGGCAAATGTAGTAACAAAACAGGATGCAAAATAAAACGGGAGAATAGGGAGGTGTCAATCCAGCTGTTTTATACTTAGAGGTGTTGGGTAGGCCTCATCTCATCCTGCGGCACTCCTTGTCGGCAGCCTGTCTGCCCCCCCTCCCCCCCAACCCTGCACCGCAGCTGTTCGTCCATCCTCCAAAGAATGTGGTGGGGAGGGGGGTTGGGCGTGCAGGATTATGGCCTGCAGGTAAACTGGCCTCCAGCCCTCAAACACCCTGTCGAGTTTCCCCAAAATCGACCACAGAGGCTGCCGAAAGCCAAGCTACACAGCAGTGATGTGGATCTGGACAGCTCTTTCTTGTTCTGTCATGTGGTTGAATATCAATGTGCACCGTCCTCCAGGGTCATGTCTGGCTTTGTGAGGCCTCCCCACAGCAGGTGCTACACTATAGCCACCCGTGTAATTATTATAGAGCCATATGAACAGGTGGGAATGTCAGAATCGCTTTGCCTTTGCTAATTAAAGAATATTTAATTACAACGCCACGTTGAAAAGCTTTAATTTAAATCCTCTACATTTGTCAAACCGGGAGCCCAGAAAAGCTGATTAAATTCACCTCGAGGCTTAAAATACATCATCTGGATATTGACAGCCTCTATAAAACAGATATTCCCGGAGAAAACATCATTCTCACCAGATTGGGGCGCCCCCTATTGGCGATAAGATCACAGCTGTGATATAGTACATGAACATCGCAGCCAACCAAGGCGAAGGAAGAAGCTCATTTGATAGCCATTACAACATGCCGGACTAGATGTCACTTCAATATTGTCCCCAACAGCCTCATTAATTAGCTCGGCACAGAGAATAATGACTTAATGAAGTTATTTCAGTACCTGTCTTTTTAAGGGTCATTCACTTGGCTGTGCCTTGTTCGCCCATGCGGACTGAAATGCGATCTCTACCATCCCTTTCCAGATGGTCTCTATTAATGCTTCAAAATAACCCTAAAGGGCTCTTTAAAAGGTGTCTTACCCTGCTGAGTTAACCCACCAGGAAAGCACCAGATAAATTAACATACAATGTACAATTCAAACTGACAAAAACTCCACTCTAAAATTGACCACTACCAAACACACAGAATTATTCAAAGCAAGTTGTTAAACTGTAATAATTCTGTGGTAAACGTTAATCAGATTCTGGTAATGCTAACATTACTAAATTACCATTACTTATTTGCATTCGGTAATATGTAATTATGAGCACATTACCTTTTTCTCAGATGCAGGAAGATGTAAGAAGGTGTCGAAGTGTATGTGTAACATATGGAACAGGGTGTCCTTATCTCACACAAACCTTTAAATGACAAAAAATACATAATATCATTTTGAAATTGGAAGTTATTGCCTTTGATGCTGTGAAATAAACGGTTTGCCCAAATGGCTATGTGATTCTCCGTCTCTGGCCTCCAGCTACAAAAACAATTACCAGAAAATCTATTTCTACAAAGGGCCGCCTGTTTTTTTAATTATTTTTTTAACAAGTCTCTTAAAGATAACATTCCTTTGATGCACTAAGGTCCTAACCCAGTTGTCTGACTTGTTTGGTTGTATTAAATTCAAATGCTTTTTAAAACAACTGAAACAGAGTGAGACAGTGTGGTCAAAGTGCTAGAGTAGAGTCTGAGATTGCAGAAATTGTATATTCTATTAAGGGACTGCAATTACATTTCTAACTTTAGAAACGGGGCATCTAACTCACCCTCCCTCCATGGTGTTTTGATTCTCTTGGTTCTGTGGGCACACGGGCCACTAGCATTGTTAATGCCGTGGCAACAGCTAATGACAGGTGTATAATGCGATCATGGGATTTCGCCGGCTATTAAGCTCCAATCCCAGGAGACGGCATCAATACAAAGATTGCAGCTGTCATGAGACTGTCATCTAGCTAGACGTGAATGCGGTCAAGTATGAACGTAAACTTTTGCCTCCGATTGGGAAAAAATACTGCCGATGAAAGAAAGGAGGCTCAGAAACCCATTGTGGGCGGAACCCCGGGGCACATTGTCAGTCACTGCTCAGTGTAACCCAATGGGAACCACAAAACACCAGGGGAAAGTGTGATAAAACCAGTCTATGATTGACTGCACACAATTATCCCAACAATTGTAGGTTTACAGGCCTCATTTCTCCTGTCGCTACTGTTTATGGCATGGGAACACTTGACTGACAGCTTTCTTTAATTTTTTTTCTTCCTGAACACAAAGATTCATTATTCATCTGAGAAATATGAGAGTATTATAAACAGACATTCAATACGTTAGCGCTGTGCTAGTAACTTTTCTGTGTTTGTTAAATCAATAAGTCATAATCATCTCGTTTCGCTCCTCAGGTAAAATGCAGCCTAAACAACTCCTTAACCCATGTTAGATTATAAATGAACCAAGTCATGTCTTTTCATTCACCCTCGACGTTACCGTATGTGAAGTTCAGCCATATGTAATGTTCTACAATGCACATTTTGGATGTTTGGACATACTCATGTTGGAGATACAATTGACTTCACAGAATATTTAAAAAAATATTAAGAGTCAATCTGTTTTCATCTTAATGAATAAAAAGCTAAAAAAATTCCTATGAAATCAATGTGTGTGTTTGTTATTCAAGTTAAGGATTTTCAAGATTATGTGTTACTACACCTTGTTAAATTGTTTAGTAATTATTGGAGTTATTTTCATGGATATTGCTAAGGTGGTAGTTCATCTTTGTCTTATAATCTTCCCAGATTTAAGAAATGGGCTGATCAGACCTCTGAATTACAGATGAGGTCAACAATTAGCATTCCATAAAAACACGTTAGCTTGAAATGTACAAAGCATATGTTGGCCCACGGAAAGGGGGTTTGGAGCTGCACAATGGTTAGCATCAGCAAAGAGAATCGTGCAGGCTTGTTCCGGGGGCCGTGAGGAAGCATGCATTCTCAGGAACAAACCCATGCTAGGCACGCTGTGCGAGCTCCCCTGGGGAGGCACTGGCGTTGATAAAATACAAAATGTGATCAGGCGATGTGTATTTAACAGAGGCCTGCCAAATCAAACCAGAAAATGTGGCTTGGCCCATTGATATCTGACAGAATGGACAACAGACAATAAAACCTACAATCTGATAGAGACAACCCCCATATAAGCCTTTCTCAACACTGCACATTGAAGAGTTTAGATTCATTTAGGCTGTAGCAGGTTATAGCGGAAACCAGTCAAAGTGAATTCTATTGACTTACACCTGTATTTATACTATAAGGTTGAGCCCTCAGCCTCCAGAAATGAAGTTTTTATTGATTAAAATATTTAGATAAAGTGGAAAAATTGGAGTTACTGCACTGTAAAACATTTCCAAATATACAATCGGAGTCTTTCCCCAGGGTGTTTCAGGACCCTTTTGTTCCAACGAAGTTCAGTTGCCCAATGAAAGAAATGACACAATGAAACGGTGCCCATGACAACCCCCCCTCCCCCCCATTGCTAATAGCTATAGCCAGCCAGGTACAACAGCATACATGATTTTCAGGCAATTGCAGAGACGGTCTTAAGAGACTGTACCACCTTTCATTTCATGATTGCGTGCTTCCATATTTACCAGTGATATTTTCATGAAATTTATCTTAAACGCATTATCCGAACACCCATTAGTATGCATAGTTTAAAACAATTTACTATTCCAATCTATAATGTAGCTTTTAAGGCTTAAAAATGATACATTTAAACAACTGTTTAAATTTGTGTTACATTATTATGTATTTGGTTCCTTAAAAAATACTGGCTTTAAGTGCTTTTAGAACTATTTCTCTGTTTTAAAATGCGCTGCCTTTATACTGCACTAGGAAAGCTTGTCCTCCAGTTTTCCTCCTGTTTTTTGTTCAAATAAGTGAGGAAAATGAAACACCTCCTTCCTGTGGAGTCAGGCTTCCAGGAAGCTTCATACCGAACTGCTGCTACTAATGCAAATTAAGGATGGTGAGTCTTTGTACTGCCTACGTACGGATACCCAGTGTGCTGGCTAGTGCATCGTTACCTCCTCCAGCACCAGTGTCAGATCTGTCTGAGAAGGCAGCACATAGACACCACAAACAGGGGAACAACGTGGAGATGACTACTGTGCTGTCTGAGGGCGACACCGTGAACAAGTCACGCAGCGCCAGCTTTATTGATTTCCACTGGACACCCTCACGTCTTGGCCTGGCTCACAGCATCTTTTTCTGGATGCTATGAACCACCGTCTGGAGAGCTTCCCTGCTGCACTGCACTTGCTCAGAGGGGAGCCTTAAATATGTTTGCCTGATCTGCATTCTTATTGGCAAGGTCTCCACACCAGAATACAAAGAATCCAACCTGACTTCTGGAGACCCCTTGTGAACACTGCTAGAAATTCAAAAAGTATAATTCCGCATTTCTTAGTCATGTCTAGCAGTTGGGGTCGCGGCATAACTAGTAGCATCTCCAACCTGACCTCATCCCAGAGTCAGCCCAACCTCCTATCCAAGAAAGTAAAATAACTCAGGCAAATAAATAAAACACAACAGGGTGTACCACCTCCCTCAGATTCCATCAAGGTGCCATCCAGTCTCAAACACCTCACATGCATAACCTACAATGAAATAACACTGCAAGCACTGGATCTTATGCACTGAATGAAAGACCCGGGTCACATCTTTTGCACACTGTGGTTTCTTCTCCCATTCTATTCTCTCAGCTTCCCCACGATCACGAAAGAAACTTTGGTCATTGAGGTAACGGTCAGAATTAAGGATTCGGCCTCAATGACCCAGAGGCTAATAACCGAATTGCACCTTCAGAAACCAATGAACACTGCAGCATGGTCAAATATACTTTTAATGATGAACAACAGAAAACCGCACAGCTGTTGCCATGACAGCGGACATGCATTGATGTATTGTACTTTGTATCATTAGTCATAAGAGAAATAATGAATGGAGGATCATGTTTTGAGTATTAAAAAATAATTGTTCTGCGAACTCTGACTCCAGCCAATTTAAAGAAAAGGTCATATTATAAAGAAGATCAAAGGCTGATGTGCTACCCTAATCATGACAGAAAGGTTTTTATATCTATAGGCTACTAAAAACAATGACATTCAGGATGAAAACAAACGGTGAAGTAGCACAAAATCAGTGTAAATATTCTCCAGTTAAACATAGCCACTGCATCCTTCACTCCTTCCAATACCTTATTGCCCCACTGAAAAAATAATAGTTTTTGATTTGTATCTATTTTGTATCTATGTGTCAACATGGACAATACATTTTACATATCATCCACATGTGACTTTGTCGTGAGAAATATTATGTAAAAATGTGATCTCCTGTCCAAAAATTCCCATAAGAAACAGAAATGTCAGGCTTGTGTGCCTAGCTTGAAATTTTATGGAAAAAAATGGAAACTCTTAATGCAAGTATAAGCCAACCAAGCAATTGAACACAGCGAATAAAGTTCTGACAAGAAATACGTTTCGATTCATTTTGACGTCAGGCTGTTATGGATATGGATGTGCAAAAAAAAAAGAATGTAATATACAGTTTAAATAATAAAGAGTGTTTGAAAAAGTAATTGCTTAGAGATGAATGCTTTTAGATATTCCTGTGCGCTGGGATTGGAAATTGTGGATCACATGACCCTTGGCAGAGGCCTAGTCTTACAAAGACGGCCTGTCAGCACCAGCGCAGTGCGTTCTGCAGATAATGACGCACCCAAAGGCAACATTAATACAGTAGCCCATGGAAAATGTACCATGAAAGCAGGTTCATTAAGGGGCAGCTCTGCCGCCTTCCGCCTTTCATTTAATAAATACCAGAAGATAACGTCCGCTACAAATTTGCTTGCGAGGAGGCCAATGAGACGATGCTGGAAATCAGGCCTCCAGCTGTGGCTGGTAAACTGCTATTGATTTTACAAAGAAAAATTGCAGGCACTGGAAAATAACCATCAATCATGGATTTTTTTTAAGCACAACAAAACATTTTGATGTTGTTGCCTTCAAACAGCAACTTCAAAAGGTACTGACTATTTATAATGCTGCAGCAAATGTGAAAACGTAATGTTAAGGAAACTAAACACATTTAATAAGACCTTCCACAGCTTCATGAATTTTCTGCGCAATGTACTGTGAGCCACTTCTCAATAAGACAATTATCGGTGCTTTCTTTGTTTGTATAACACAGTACAGTGATCCCCCGCTATATCGCGGTTCAGCTATCGCGACCCTGCTATATCGCGGTTCAGCTATCGCGACCCTGCTATATCGCGGATTTTTCCCCGACGCATCACAGTTCTCTGCGATGTGTATATATATACATTACATATTATTATTATGTTACTCATATCCTTAGCCCGACATCCACATATCATATGTGTTTACAAAGTGTGTTTTAATGAGTTTACATGTGTTTAAAGCATGTGGGAGGGGTATTTTAAAGCTTAAACTATAAAAAAAAATGTTTATTTATATGGTCTTTCTATATCATGGATTTTCAACTATCGCTGACGGGTCTGGAACGTAACATCCACGATAGGCGGGGGATCACTGTATATATATATAAACAAGGACTTTAGCTTATATCAAACTAAATAAGTAGTGCAATCTCTCCAAGTATAAAACAACGTCTCACATACAATAGGTAAAATCCTTTAGCAAATTGTTTTATTTTTCGATGGTCTCAGTAAATTCTACATTTAGGTATTGTATTTAGTTGTCTTTTTATATTATTCTACTGTGGTGTTAAACAGATAGAATGAAATATGTATATAATCTAAAAAAAATCTGAATTTTAGTGTTATTTACAGTTCCCTTTATAAATATATTTTATTTACATTTTGCAGTTCTGCTGCCACAATACATATTATTAAATGCAAAATAGCTGATTATGATTGTACAGAGATTAAATTGAAATAATTGTAAGAGAAGACGAACTGCAAGGGTTGCAGGGGAAAATATTGTGAAAGATGTGTCTACAGAATCAGGAATATGCATGAGCATCTGGTCACTTTTTTATGTTTTTTTTTTTTTTTTTTATGTCATTACAGCATAGAGGCTTGAGTAGAAACAGATGAATCAATGACCTTTGCCGTGTTCTCCCGGACGCCGACTGCCTCTCTCTGTTCTCTCGCCGACCACCTCAGATGCCTCCCATTGGCCAAGAGCAAATGTTAAATTAGCAGCAGCATGCAAGGCTCAAAAAGCCACAGAGAAAAGGTCATCGAGTTACTATTATAACACTCTGCATTACTGCATGGTGCGTGAGGGTCTAGCAGAGACCCAGCTGCTTGGCAGCCTGTGGCTTTCACTGTTCTGTTTATAAGTGCCGCACATCACACTCTAAGCACTCATAGATACCTTGTCCGCGTTTCGCTGAAATGCAGAGGCGAGCTGGCTCTGTATTGTTAATGTGAGCATAAGCTATTGATGCAGACGGATTGATTGACGGGGAAATAAATAGGCTTTTTGAGAAGAGAAGGAATAAACTGTGATATATTCTTCAGCTGCCTGTAGCGCACAGCTTCATCAGCTCTGACAGAAGCTTGCCAGTAACTGGTTTCCAGCAATTAGAGTTGTGTCATTCCTCCTATCAGTGCTTTGTCCTCCCATGTGGTGCCAGCTGATTGGCAATTTGAAAACAGGGAGGAGCTTGCAGGAAGGTATGCCCCATTACACTCCACTAATGTCTTGTGAGATGACATGCTACTACAATAAACTTCTGCTTCAGGCATGGATGTGAAGACACACATACAGGTCAGTGCAAACTTAGGAGTCACAGCCAGGGCTACCGAGAGAAAATGAGGGCCCCGGTATGAAGAAGGTGTGTGGGCCCTTATACAAAATTCTACACACATCTATGTGTATGTATTATTATTTATTTCTAACAATTGTAGATTACATTGATACATTTATATAAGTATGTATATGTATAAATGTAATAATAAAGCAATATATTTATAATAGTAAAAGATGTTTATAATAGCATTTATCGTCTGTTGAACAAAGGTGCTTTCCTGGCCTTTTTCCTGGCAAAACTCTGTTTTGCTAGATCAGACTCAATACTGAGTCTTGCCAAATCTACTAGTCGTGCTTGTGACATTGTGGATCTTAGAAATTCTTTTACCAGCTTCAGCTTGCTGAATGAGCGCTCTGCAGAGGCGACAGTGGCAGGAATTCTCAACAGAATACACAGACTGACGCGTATATTTGGAAAGAGTCCTTCCAAATCCAGTGTACTTTTTCAATATGTGCACGTCGGGCTAAGGATATGAGTAACATAATAATAATAATAATAATAATATTAATAACAATAATAATAGTATGTAATATATGTGTATTTAGTTATGTCATAGTTATAAATTGTAATATGTATTGTCTAGCACGCATGACAAATGAAAAGCGTATGTACATTTCGTTATGAATTGCGACTCTGCATATCTACGTATTCCTGTACGTAGCAGTATGTTTTACGATTTACTAGTGTATTGCTTAAATGTTAGGTATACGTTAGTTATTATACATTATAATATTGTTCTAACTAATTTTTGTCTAGCACACGTAGTGTCCGCTGAAAACTGCATGCTTTGTTATGAATAGGCTGCAAAGTACACAACAGGTAGGATGTACTTATTGAATTTTTACTCCATTGTTATCTATATACAGTACATGTATATAAATGTTAGAATTACAGTAATACATTGTTGTCAAAATCCCATAAAAAACGATCACTACGAAACCGCAGATTTCCGCGATAGAAAATTACATATGTTCCACAGAAAAATCCGCGATACAGCAAGGGTGCAATAGCTGAACCGCAGTATAGCTGGGGATCACTGTATAATAAAAATTATGGGACCTGTTGGGCTTCATAGGCCCCGGAGTGATGTACCGGCTGCACCCCCCTCTCCTCGGGCCTGGTCACAGCACAGGGTTAGTATCCTGGGAGCAGGGGGTTAAATGCCTTGTCTGGGGCCCATGGATGTGATTATTCTCCTGAGGTGTGAACTGGTGACCATCCAATCACAAACACAGAGGCTTAGCCCACTGAGCCACACACTGCCCCTTCTCTGAGCCTGATTGAATTCCTTAGATGTGCCTACGGCTATCCGGTGGAAGGCAAACACCTTCCTACATATTTATTTTCAACATGCATGTACAGTACATTACAAAGTGGCTCATTGCTGTCATACCCCTCCCCAGCTGGGGGTTGGATTCTCACCCCTGCCCTGTGTGGAGTTTGCATGTTCTCCCTGTGTTGTATAGGATCCTTCCAGATACACTTTCCTCATGCAGCCCTAAGATGTACTGTTAGGTGAATTATCTGTAAATTTCCCATAGTGCATTGCCTGGGGTAGGCTGCTATGATCCTGTACTAGATAAGCAGAGATATACATCGCACATACATACCAGTGGACAGCCTCTGTTAAATTCTATATTCTCAAAGAAAAAGTTCATTAATCACACAGGTTCAATATCTGAGAGAAAACATCTGGGTGGAGACTTCAAACCAAAGGTGTCTTATCCTTTATAAACCTGCCATTCATTACAGGCCCTTACAAGAAGCCGCGACTCTTTTCACTCCTCGTTTTAACATTATAGCTTGTATCTGAGACAGAGACCATTGTGGCAAGGCTGTAGGGACCCCGCTTCAAGCGTGGCGTTTGAGCTGTGCAAGTATTGCTTATCATTAAAGCCTTTGTTTCATATTCACCTCTCTGTCAATGTGACAGTGATCTGAGTCTGTCCGTCCTTCTGTGGCAGCCTCTGGGGGACAGCCTGGGCCATGGATGACAGAAATGCATGGAAGATGCACATGTAGTGCTTAGTGCTCTGATCTGCCCCAGATGCCATCCCCCACTGCCATTCTGGCGGAAGAAACACCCTGCCACTATGCATAAAGATGGCAGACCTATAATAAAGCTACTAATTCAGCTCTTCTGTGAAATCTAGAATTAGTCAGCCTTCACTTTTGGATGTTATTTCTCTCTGTCACTCTATTAATAATCATTTAAATTACTTACATTACACACCATTACTAAGCATATCCTGTTTACAGCTGTTCATGCACCCTTCTGCGGACCACAATGCACTGCAAAGCCGCTAATGAGTTCACACCTAAATGCCACAGTAGATGCCTCAACCTAAAAATGCTGGGAAACCTCTTTTATAGTAAATCATCTTCTGTAACTATGGAAATCTAAAACGATTTTGGAATGCAGCCAAATGGAGTATTTCTACGCCGTGGAGCAAATATCAGTCAAACCACTTCAAATATGCATAAGTGAAAGAAAATTAATTATGGGTTCAAAATGGTCCCAAACTATTTTAGGTGCCACAGATGCCATATAGCAAAGATTTTCAATGGTGGTTGTGATGATCTTACATGTACACTGATTTTTCCTGGCTGAGATCTTAATTAATTAGCTTCAATTGAGCTGCTGATTGAATGAATCGTGTCATTCACCCCAACTAAAATTTGGTAAATTGTAATTAATCTTAGTTGGGATGTTAAAAAAGAAGAAAAAACATAATTCAGCATTAAGAAAAAAGACTATATCCCATTTTAAAGAAACAGATTGGAATAAAATCAACAGCATGAACAAGCCTAATTAACTCAATTAGCTTAAATGGAACTGAAAATCGGCTTGCATTATTAGACATTGTAATAAGGCTATGGAAGAGGGGAAACTTCATGATAGAGTGGTTTGAGAGACACACAGTCGACGTGTCATGTTGGAGTGGGGTCCTGGAAGATAGCGCCCCCTGTCAGTAGGGCAGATATATTACTTTGTGAGATGCAGGATGCAAACTAGACCCTCACAGCTCTGACCATGGGCTGTTGCCACATAAGTACACATAACTTCTTCTTTTTTTTTTTGGAGAGAGAGCATGTTTGAGTAAGATTTATCAGAGCATATAAAGCTCATCCATTGCCTGTAGGACTCTTTCTGCATCACTAGACCAGCAAATGGATGTTCTATGTGCTATGAGTGGTTTGTACACAGCCATCTGACTAAGGAAGGGAGACAAAATTGGACCTTTTCACTGATACAAAATGCTCACAATCCACGTTGAACCTCAGTCCGCCATGGTGACGTACGTCTGTCCTCTGCTGCAGACTAATGCCTGTCCTTCAGCTTTTCAAGTACTTTCCAAAGAGATTTTCTTCTCTTATTTTTCCTGAAGTATCCACCACACAAGAACCCACAATAACGCTCCGATCACAATCCCTCAAGCTCTCCTCTTGTATTGGTCCAGATCCAAGATGTGGCCTCCTTGTAGACACAATGGCCATGGTCTTGTAGGAAATAGTCTGTGAGTTTTGCATGACATGCAAATTTTTGAAACATGCTAATATTATGTTACACGGCTGCGACTGGCTACACGACACATAAATATGAACTTATTTATGTGTGAAATTATGCTGTGGAGTGCATTTTATCAAGCACTGTAAATTTCATTTCCAAGCTTACATCCCATCTACCAATGATCTTTGCGTGTGCTTGTAGTTTCAATTTATGCTGGGCGTAGAAGATCAAGCCAAATACCAGAGTGCAAGTGAAACATTTGGAATAGCAGAATTTATGACATTTTACTGCGGTATCAATAAATGGTGTTTACTTGGTAGGGAAAGAATATAATATGCGACTATGCTTGAATGAACAAGTATTCATCATTCATCTGTATTCCTGGGGCTGTGGCATGTGTTGCAGCTAGCAATATCCCATGGAATATTCCAGAAGATTCCACGGCACCACCACATATCAGTTGCCAAAATATGAATATGCAATGAACAGTTATACTAGACATAAAAATGTTACCCACAAATTCACAACAGATTCTGACATAAAGTAATAAATATCAGATATAAAATAAGTGCATTGTTTGAACAATAGATCTAGAATTATAAAATCACTGTACTAATGTGACGCTATATAATAGCAGCACATCGAAACAGACAACTGTTGACATCTGCCTGTATAATATCACAAATCCCATACAAAATTAATCATAGAGGTAAGCCAATCCCACAGGCTAAATACTGAAACTAAATGTAGTTGCTTCATAAGGTTAGATTTGGATAATTAAATCATATCAAAAGATATCATTTTATAGCATGTCTAAAGATGAAGAACCCAACAAAGCCGGATATCCCAGTTCAGAGGTGTAATGCCAAGACTTAATAAATATTAACACAGTGGTGGCTGATTCAGGTTTATATGCGAAAAAAATAATTGTGCAGTAATTTTGTACAGGCAGTACGAACGGGATCCATTCCCTAAGTCTGTCTTTAAGAACAATTTGTAATTAAGTTGGAACAATAGTAACACAGTATATAATAATTATTTTTTAAAATAATAATAATGATGATAATAATACAGTAATAAAAGAAACTACATACGCTACTGTAGCTCAAGTTGACGAACCGCTGAGGCTGCACTACATTTTCATGAGCGACACAAAGCAGCACGTGCGTTTGTAAGTATAGGCTGTTAGTAAATCGGATGTTCTTAACCCGAGGGCTGCATGTATCAGTTTAGTCTAACCACTAACAATGACCCTATCATGGGAAATCCAGAGAGTTTATTCAGGGACCACAGAGGAACACCACATATGACGAAGGTCACCATTAGGCAAATCACCCATCAGATCCTTCTGGGACCTTTTGCTATTGTAAAACATCTCTGGTTATGACCCTGGAAGAGGAGGGGTGATGAGGACATGACAGGGTGGGGGCAGCGCTGAAAGGTGCGCCGCTAGTTATGTTATCAATCTGGTTGTGCTGACAGAATGCCAGAGAGGAATTCTTCATCTCCACGAGGATGATGATGATGGTCTTGCTCAAAACATTCACTGAGACACTTCATGTAACTGGTAGGCTGAACTCAAGCCAAAGAGAGCATGCATTTCCTGTAGTAGGTCAAAAAAATAAACCTACCAACACAAGGGCTGTTTACTCCATCCGGGTGCAGTAGGCTGAGTTTCTGTCTCATGCTTTGGCAGTATTCTCTAATATAACCCTGATTTCATTAGTGGTAAAATCAAGAAGAAGAAGAAGAAGAAATTTACAAACGAGAGGAGGCCATTCGGCCCATCAAGCTCGTTTGGGGAGAACCTAACTAATAGCTCAGAGTT
>JAODLD010000001.1:46512459-46542073 GCA_026781065.1 Mormyrops boulengeri
ACTGGGACTCTTTATACTCAACTGGTTTGTTGAAACAAAACATTAGTCTGGATTTGTACTTTCTGGATCTTTCCACTTGTCTTTAATGGATTACTTTTGTGAGTAACTTCCTCAACACTATTCATTCTTTTCCAGACTGTGCAGGAATCCCGTTTTACTGCAGAAATAAGAGGAAACATTTGATGAGGAATATGGGCCAGATTTAAAGTGACCATTACAGGAACATAAAATGATTCTTCAAAGTTTAGAAACTGTGACAAAGGAGGTGTCTCAGAAAATGTGATCACGCTTCATTGGTGTCTTCCCAGCATCTTTTTACAGTATATGGGTATGCAAATCACTAGCAGTGAACCATGAAGCAGAAAAACAAACAGTTATAATAAAAAAACATATTTTCAGCATCAGAAATAACATATTTTTCAGTTAAGCTGAGCAATTACAGCAGGGTTCCCCAATTCTGGTTCTAGGGAGCCAGAATCCAACACAGTTTGCAGATTTCTCTGCTCAATCACACCTCAATCAGCTAATTACCAGGATTACTAGGTGTGTCTGAGCAGGGAAATCTGCAAACCGTGTTGCAAACTGGCCCACCAGGATCAGAATTAGGGAACCCTGAATTATAATAATGTAGCAATAGGTAAAATAAATGATCTTCCGTAAGCACCCTTACATTTTGAAATAAAATACCTAGGTGGCTTACAAATAGATGTCCGATATCAGTTTTAATAAAGTCTTGGGTGATAAATTATTCTCCAAAGCTCCAAAGGATATTGTTCCCGAACACTGTAAAATCAGCTCCAGTGGGGCTCATTTCCTGAATCCCACTCATTTCCTCCGGTGTGACTTTGTACAAGTGGGTTTTTCCTTTGCTATGGTGACACAGTGGCCCTCCTTCTGAAAATAACCGTGAAGATCCTGCCGGCACTTTCTTGACCAGCAAACAAAAGCGGGTCCTTTCATTGTCTCAGTGAAACATGGGGCCAGACAACTGTTGCCATCCGTGTAATAAAATCACAGACTTTATCTACAGGATGTGTCAAACGCTCTCACGTGGATATGTACTCATAGTGAAAATGGAAAAGGGAAGAGAATGGCCGCCAGACTCACTGGTAACTAATGATTCAATAACAGACTGAACAAATAGAATATATGTCGCACACATCCATCTATCTACATATATCCATCCATCCATCCATCCATCTTCTAATTGCTTATCCAAGTCAGGGTCCTAGAGCCTACATGTACATATTTTGTTAAACAAAAAGAAAACAGCCTCGCTAGTAACTGATGATTCCTGGGTCAGATCTACCTTTTCAGAGACCCTAAGCAAAGCTTTACTTTGGGGCCCTCTTTCCAGGAAAAGTTCTCTGTGCAACACCAGTAATTGGGGGCCCCCGATTATATACTGTTTATTAGTATGTATGTCTTATTTGTGTCTCATTAAATTGGTCATAAACACAGTACTGATATTGCCAACAATGAGCAACAATGAACCTGGCTAGAGCTGCTATTGCTAAGTGGCTTTCCGACTTGTTTTTTCAGAACGCGGTTGGTGACGTCATTCCCAGCGTCAACTGACCTCCGAGGCAAATGGAACCACAACCCATGCCTGGATCCGGCCCTGGATGATTCAATACCAACAAGGGAATATATATTATGATATGTATGTTCACCATTATATATAAACATTTACGCACCCATATAGGTACCCATTTATGTGAAAACCAAACAAGGAAAGAGAAACTGGTTGTTAGGAGACTTACTAGAAATATACAAGAAGAGGCAGAAATGGGACCATGGAGCAGACGCAGGGAAACCTGGGGGGGGGGGGGCACTGTCCACCAACCAACGAAAACCAACCACTACCTGCGTGTGATACTTACATGGGGAAATGCCCAAGACACTCGTGGACGTGGTCGCTAAGCTGTTCACACTTCAGACTGTCATTAACCTTCCGAATCCCCAGTACGGCCCCATGATCCTAGGGATACGGAAGACTGGGAGATGATTTACATAATTAGGGCCAGGAACTGAAGAAGTGGGAGTGTGCATGGCAAGGGAGTGCAAGCTGTCACTGTTACTGCACATCAAGGCTCGTAAAAACGAAAACAATGAAGGTAACGATACTGTTCATTCTGAGAAATATCGTCCAAACCTGTCACGTTTTAATAACACAAATGAGCAGTTTCCGTTTTTAACACAATTTTCAAACTGCCAAAGAAATAGTTGCAGCAATATGACGAAAATTCCAAGCTCTGATGTACTTAAAAGAACCATGTTTATTTTTCTGAATTCGATTTGATTGTGAAACCATGCATTAAATTCAGAATGTATAACACTTTCAGCGGATCAATTCCTTTCTTTAGAAATAATTCACACTGCATTTGTACTCTCTGAGGTGCCTTTAAGAGTGAATATTAACATAATTAGCAGCTAGCTGACTGAAAATTATTGTAACACTATTACAAGGACACTTCAAACAGCCAATTGATTAGCAAGCTTGAGAAAAATCTTAAAATCTGATGTGCTTGTGAAGTGCTAATTAGGATTATTGATCCACTATCCTCATAAGACAGTTTAACATGGAAGAAGCCCACACTGATGTTAAAAGCTAGAGTCCATAATGACAAAAGCAGGGTCTAACCCTAACCCAGATATTTCCAGATGAAAAATAATTAATGAAACAGACATACATTTACATATTATATTAGTGTATATATCAGGACTCAGCTGGTCTTTGGTTAAGTGTGAATTGTGATTTAATGTGAATTCATTGAACACCTCAGCATCAGCATGAAGCCAAAATCACGTATCGGAAGAAAGTCAACGGGACAATGAATTTCAGGAGTGAAGTTAACATTGCCACGCTCCATAGAAATACTTCATTCTAAACATATAATTGACCTCCTAGAAATATAAGCAACCTTATTAATGCAATTCCTCCTTAGAGAACATTAAGGTATGTTTCACAGTAAACTGTGGGCTGTATTTTCTGGGAAAAAAAAATCATCCTCATTATCAACAGAAAAGCTTTAATTTGTCTCAAAAGGCTACAGCAGTTCAATGGCTTTTCTCTATGGCAAAATTCATATTAAGGGAGAAAACCTCGCTGACCTCTTCATGGTTTCTAATTCACATTTTCCCATGAAGCTGTGGTCTTATGAAAAGGTAATAAGTAGGCTGGATGATGAGTAAATGCTCAGTGGGAATGAATGAAACTGTCAGCAATATGCGTAGCAGGAGGCGCAACATAAAAATGCTAATTTTATTGCTTACCAACACAAAATATGTTACTTGGCATAGACTGTAAGCACGAGAGTCAACATATGAAATGATCAAATTCAGGTGGAATTCCCCATTAGAGGTGAGTGTCTTGTGGAAAATAATAGCAATTTCAAAACTGCATTGTGGATAGCCAGCAAACAATTAATAATACTTATACAGCACTTACACCGAATGTTATTTACCATCAGGAATGCTTAACCTGGGTCTACCAGAAAGAGATTACAGCCATTTAGTAAGAGGTAATGCAATTTTAGACTCTCACCAACTTTATGGCATTTGTGAAAGTTGTGCATATTTTAATAGAGTGACTGGTCTGCGGTCCTGTCAGGAAAAAATGAGCTTTTTCCATAAATCCACCATGCAAATCCCTGATATGCAGATTTCTTGGACACTTGGCAAAATTGACTGTGAAATGCTTAAAGGTTGTAATTCTTGAACACAAAAATTCAGGTAAGATGTAATAAGGATAATTTATGGGAGTCAAGCCTTATTACATAACTGATTTGTCCATCTTCCACTCCCAATGTGCATGCATAATACTTTGCACTAATCCATTGAACATTCTATACAGTGCTGTCCATGGAGACAGGGGATCATAGGAATATAGATTGATAAAAAAGAGTAAAACTATAAAACACTGTGAATCCAAAGTATGTTTCGCAAATAATACAATTATACTTTTTCTGATACCCTTTGCAAGAGAGGATATTTTGTTACTCTTGAAAGACACTAGAATAATATCACAAATGACATTCGCAAGACATTTCACAATACATATTCTGTTATATATGACCTAAATTGTGCATTGGGTTTTTTGAAGCTACTGGCAACGATAAGTGTCATATGAAGAAAATTGCAGAGTAAAATATGAGTCCTCCTCATACTGGGCACCGAGATAAACATCTGTAACCCCCGGATAGTACTTTGAATTGCTAATTTATCGGAGATGGAAATTGCTGCAAACTGTCAGGAAACAAGGCCTCCCTCCTTGTTTCGTCAATTTACCATGTTTTGCTTCTTCCAGCTGCTTTCAGTCAGAATGAACCGTTTGCAGTTTTCAACAGCATTGATCAAACCCCGTGAGGCCATGGTGGGGATATTAGAGAGAAAATGATCAGTTTGGAGTGGGAGAAATGGCGTGCTGGGAAGAGACTTTGACTGACTACCTACAGAGGGACCAAACATTAGTTTTGTGTTATGGTTGGCTGTGGGCAAAACATGGTGTGTCACCATGTTGTCATGAAGAGCTGGATAGAAAAATATAGACTGAAGGTGTTTATGATTTGTTTGCAATAGAGGGCCACCTCTTCATCCCTTTATCATCTTTATTTTCATGGTTGACAGAAGTCGCCTTTGGCTTCCGTAAAAACATGTCAAGCACACGGTCAACAACTTAAAAAAATTCTCAATAGTTCTTAATTTTTTTCATAAACAGAAAAAAATCCATCTCCATAAAGGAACGCTAAGAGCAGGCATAACATGCTATGAACTTCAATACATAGAAATTCCATATCCTGAAAGATTTTTCATGTTGAAGTTATTATTAGTAGTTTTGTACCAATGAGGTACACAACAGCTAGCAAAACCAGTGATTTTGCTTGATTCGTTCCTTGCTTCACAGAAATCCACATTGCAAATTCAGAGAAATCGATTGAATTTTCCATTTTGAGAATATATTGAAAATAAGGCATGCTGAATGAATGTAGTAGCTGCTTTAAGCTCTCTTGTGGTATAATGTTGACCTTACATCTGGGTTGGAAATAAAAACACATTTTTATTCATTAGTTTGTAGAGTTTAATGTCTCCACCAAGACAGCAAAAGAAGAATAATTAACATATGATATAACCACCATAAAGGAACAAAGCCTTATACCAAATGGATTTGAAAACAGATGAATGGTCGTGTTATTTACCATGGTAGACATACTTCCCAAAGCAATTTTTGAAGAATATTTTAACGGCATCCTCACATATTTACAGCTGTGACCGGGATCTGCATAGGAACCATGTGGAGGTCATATGGTGCTCACCATATGTAATCCTCAAAGCCTCCCACTTAAGCCACGTCCCCCCCGATCTGGCATGACACCAATCCAGTGGACATCTGCACACCGGCAAGCATGACGTGACCATCCAATACTCTGGGTTTTGCCAAATGACAATAGGTGGCTGCGACACCCGTTCTGCACTGACACTGGCACTTGTCTTCAATCCAATCATGCCGATTATCAAAGAGTGTGATTTCAAAGGGTGTGAGCTGTACGGCACTCACTGCTACATCACAATTAAACGATAGCGCACCACCTGATGCACCACCAAATCAAGATTTCTTATCAAAATCTTAAAATCAGCATAAAACATAAAAACATTGCGGTCTTTATAGAGAAGCAAAGCCGCGCTTACAGCATACTTTTATGGCCTAATATGTTTCGCGTTATTTGAACATTTTTAAAATTTAAGGCAAGGCCGAAAGTGTTCTCAGGGTCATTACACCTAGATAAAAAATAGCTCAGATATGTGGCGCTTCCTGTTCACCTGGATCCATGGGTTTTATGGATATATTCAATTTGCACAACTAATGTTTATGGAAAGTATGCAGCTGAAGGCCAGTATCGCATGCTGCTGATGGGATTGACACCTTACTATTAAACCACCGAATAGCACCGTTATTTCTGATTGGTTGCTTGAATGGACTTCTGATTGCTTCTGCCACGCCTCCTGAGCTCTGAACGGCAAGAAATCAAAAGTAACTTCAGTTAGGGCTCAATTTGTATTATTCTTGCAAGTACCGCATCCAGCATTTTCTAGACTTCCCAAAAATCCTGTCACTTTGACAGCATTAAACGTGGCATGCAAAATAGCTAAAGGTAAAACTGGGTCCCGGCCAGCAATGCTGAGCAGAATCCCGAGAGAGAGACGTCACACTTGACATGCAGAGATAAGCCATCATTTGTGTCACTATCCCTGGCTTTTCCTTGGCCTAGACACAGACCAGATCAGTAATTACAAAGCTGTGCAGTTTGCAAATCTATACTCTGACCTTTATGCTCTAAATGCAGCTCAAAACAGCCACAGGAAAGTGGAGCGTGATTCAGCAGAGGGCAGCTTCTACTGGCGGGAGTGGGGGGAGGAAAAAACAGTGCAGATCTCATTACCAATGGAGATTACCAGCTGGGGCCAGGGTTATGCGGGTTAAGGAAATTGAAATATCCTGGGATGAAGTATATATTAAAGAGATCCTGACGGGCATTAAGGCATTTGGGGCACCTCCAAATTTAGTGGGAGATACCAAATCAAATATGGAGCCGTCAGCCTTCGACTCGCCTGCTAATCTCCACAACTCTTCCACTGCAAAGCCGATAAGTTGCATTAGATTTAAACTAATACGTGGAGACCTGGCATACGTGGATTCTGCCAGACCAATGGCTGAGCCACGTCGGTTTATTGTGAAACTTAAAGCCCCGCACTTGGTGGAGAGACAGGACCCTGGTCGGTAAGAGTGTCATATATATTCTATGAACCCTGTCCCTAAGGGGCTATAACTTCCTGGTGGTGAAAAGCATGCTGGGAGTGGAACACTTAATGTTATTTTGTAGAGTTACTTGTGCTTATCACTTATTTTCTTACTGCTAGAATATACTATGACCTGATGACGCTGCACAAGTTTGAGGGATCACTGAATGGGTAAGTTCAGTCATGCCATTTAAAGTAGACAGAGCTGGGCATTTATGACCATCAATCATTCTTAAAACCCATTTTAATACTTAAATAAGTATCTCTATGCAGGCAGAATGCTGTACTCTAAATTTACTCCACTATCGCTTTACTGCAACTTTGTGCGTTAAGTCAAACACAATCTCACTTTATATTCAAATCATGAGATGCCTAGCTTGTAAAAAAAAAGAAATGTCAGGTCATTATGGACTGTATTTTTTGCCAGAATAAAATGAATACATGAAACCATTATTACCCACAAGGCAACAAGGAAGGAGAATGACCACCTCCGGAATATTTCCCGATCCTTTCTTTCTGAATCTGCCAGCCAGATCTGACAAGGTCTCCCTGCTTCTTTTACAAATTCTCAGTCCTGTCATGTCAGGGTCAGACTCTAATCACGCCGGAGCTTGATCAAAGGCTTGGGGGAGAGGCGAGGGAAGACCGAGCCTAATTTCTCACAGTGCACGGATTAATCCCCCCCCCGCACACACACACACACACCTCCTGCTTGGCGTCTGCATCCCGCTACCTTAGAGGAAGACGGACAGCTCCTACACCTTGTGTAATCAGGAAGATTAGATGTATGGGAAGAATCAGGATTCCATATAATCTCACAAGACAGATGGCTGTGTAGATAAGAAATGAAGGGCAAAACACTCCCTTACTCTTTTATGTAGTCAATTAAAAAGAAAATATACTTTATTGCTGGGTGTCTCAAGTGAGGTCTGGACATATACTCCAAGAGTGAATCTCCAAAAGATTATAAAAATCTTTTGTTTACATCTAACAACAGCTACAGTGAGGGAAAAAATATTTGACCCCCTGTTGAATTCCTAAGTTCACCCATTTATAAAGACATATAAGTATATAATTTCAATGGTAGGTTTATTTTAACGTCAGAAGATAGATTTTCAACAAAACAAACAAGAAAAAGTCATTATGTAACACGTACAAATCAATTTGTCATTTATCTAGGGAAATAATTATTTGATCCCCTACAAGAAATTAGGTCAAGTACATGTGCACACAACACAAATAGTACTTAATTAAGTATTAACAGATGCCAAGCCAGCATTCTCATTTAATGGCATTACTTTGATAAATGGTATACTTGGGTCACTATCCTGTCTACATTTTCAACCTTATCACCATGGGAAATACCAAAGAACTGTCTAAGGACATCAGAGACAAGATTGTTGACCTTCACAAAGGTGGAATGGGTTACGTGACCATCAGCAAGCAGCTTGGTGAGAAAGTGACAACTGTTGGAGCAATTATCCATAAATAGAAGAAAGACAAAATAACTGTCAATCATTCTTGGTCTGAGGCTCCAAGGAAGATCTCATCCAGCATCAATGATCTTAAGAATGGTGAGGGCTAACCCCAGAACTACATGGGTGGAGCTAGTTAATGATCTCAAAGCAGCAGGGACCACAGTCACCAAGAAAACCATCGGTAACACATTGTGCCGGTACAGTTTGACATTCTGCAGTGCTCACAAAGTACCCCTGCTCAAGAGCGCCCATGTTCAGGCCCTTCTGAAGTATTCCAGTGAACACCTGAATAATTCCAGTGAAGCTTGGAAGATTGTGATGTGGTCACATCAGGCCAAAATCGAGCCGTTTGGCATCAACTCTACTCGCTGTGTTTGGAGGGAAAAGTAGGAAGATGGAAGAGTGAAATGTTTCTGCTCCAGTCTGGGATGAAGAACTGTCACAATGTGGAAAGATGAGACAATAGTCTGCATTGGCACCTGCGATCCACCAGAATGACAGAGACCCAGAGAACATGTGTGTGTTAGAGGCTGCCAGACATGTCATTGTACAGCGATGCTGGAGACTTGCTGGTAGCACCTGCAAAGGCTCATGAACGGTATTTCAAAGCAATCATATATGACAAAGCAAGGCATTATGGGAACTTCACTCACATGTATGTCATTCTCCACCAAGTATTAACATGTGCTACCTGACTTAAAGATTTAACATATCTATGGCAAATTATTTTATTTAACTGATACCTGTACACCTCAGTGCAAACAGCTGAAATTAACCATGACTTAAATCTGCACACCTCCAGTACATACCACAAAAAGAGCCTACTTAGAAATGCAAGGAGAAAACCCCCAAAACCAGTTTAAGAAACAAGCTTTGAGCTTGACAGGTACCAGCTGAATCAATGGTCTAGAATCTTTTCCGTTCTGAGATTGGGCTTATAGATAGATAGATGATTTATTGTCATAGTAAGTAAAATGAGATTTAGTTTGGAATACGCCAGTAGATGCACAGTATATTTACAATTAAATAGATTTGAGGCATAAATAGAATGGGAGAGCATGTCATGTACAGTATGTATTATCATGACCTTTAATGTCTTTTCTTTTCTTGTTTTTGCTGAGCAGATATGGTCAAACCCGCTTCACGGTTTACTTGATTACTTCTGGATTTTACTTTTCCCACTCGTCCCTCCACAGAAAATGGGTGCAAGGCATGCGTTAGAGTTACCGAGGACCGCAAAATTCCAAATTGCATTTTGACTGATCGGTACTTCTAAAGTTGCTTATCATCCGACAGTTAAAATCACCACAGTTGAATAATAACACAGAAATAAAATGAAGGAAGGGAAAAAAGTTTTACAGATGCACAGAGGAATGCTATGCAATACTCTCCAATCTGTGTGGGTGTTGTGTATCTCAGTGGGTTAGCAACAAGAATGGAACATTGTTGGTTCAGATCTCAGGGTCAGCCGAGTCATTTCATTGTTGGGCCCTTGAGAAAGGCCCTTAACCTGCCATAACAAATTTTCAGGATTGATTCAAGCTACCGTCAATTCCACCAGCGAATGTTGCCACGGATCGGGAATCCAGCCCAGATGTTTTATGGATAAGGTCCCACATCCTTAGAGTACCATTCATTTCAGGACGTGTTTGATAAGGAGAAGGCATCTGTCCTTCCTCCCCATCGCTCCTCGGACTATGTGATAGATCTTCTTTCTGGGGCATACCTCCCACAGAGTAAGATAGACCCCCTGTCTTGAAGACCATGCCCTACACAAATACATCAAAGGAACACTAGAAAATGGGTTGCCAGACCCTCCACTCACCTACAGCCTCCAGTTTCTTTACTGTGTAAAAGAAGGACTGAGGCTTATGTCCATGCACAGCCTTGAACGATGCCACCGTCAAATTTTGCTACCACCTGCCTCTAATCCCAGAACAAGTCAGAAGGGCCAGATTCATTGTTCAAAGTGTTTTAATCTAATTTGTACTTGCAAGGCTAAGGATTGGAAGTCTGACTTTACAACCATTTAGGGGCATCACCAGTACCTATATGCCATAAGGTCTGGCCAGTGTATTGTAGTCTTTCATGAACAAGTTCTTCCCGGGACAGGTTTGTCATCGTTTATACAGTATAGAAGATATATTGGTTTGCTCTCCAAGGCTGGCTGAGTATTGTAAACATGTGCAAGCAAGCAATCCAACAATGTTTAAGAAAACATCAGCTTTATGCTGAAGCAGAAAACAGTGAATTTCACAGATCCGCTGCTTTTTTCTAGGTTACTGTATGTACTGAGTCTGCAAGCAATAAAAATGGATGAAAAGAAAGCAGGAGGTGTTTGTGGCTGGCCAGAGCCAAAGACAGCCAAGGATATGAACCAGTTTTTGGAGTTAGGCAAGTAATCAAAAAAAAAGTCCCTGGCATATTGGCACATTTAAAATACCTCACATTAAAACCAACTTATTATTTCCATTTGCCACCAAAGTATTGGATATCTCCTGTTTTCCATATCTTTCTTCTTAAAAGCATCAGTTACAGTCCTCCACTCCTCTTGCAGACACTGAACTCCATCCTTCACTGGACCCCGGTGACAAGCCGGCCTGCTCCACCTGAGCCCTATTAGATTGCCAGTGCTCCTTCAGACAGCTCCAGTATCTGGTGGACTGGTGAGCTATGGTCCTAAAGAGCAATCATCCATGGGTTCGGGACTGGGATATGCTGGACCTGTCTCTTCTAGCAGACTTTCATCGGGACCATCCTGCCCCAAGGCAACGTGGCCTTATGTCCTATTGGGGGTCCATCAGGTGATGCCTTAAGAGAGGGAGGTGCTGTCAATCCACCAGCTAATCAGATCTACTGAACCAGTTACCTTTCCCTGAACCGCATCACTTGTTTATTGAACTCACCTGGAACTTACTTCCTGTGTATATAAACAGGACATAAACACCACACACTTTAGCTTGCTTTGAGCATTGCAAGCTTATCTCCAACAGCTCCTTGTCCATTTTTTTTGGAAAGCGATTTTGGTTGTGCTCTGTCCTAACACAAATACAACTATTTTCCCCTGTATTTTCAATTTACGAGTTTGGACTGAGTTTCAGTGTTATATTATAAATGGCTGTGGATCACTCCTGGGCCTTGACATGAATCATTACATTTTACTTTATACTAAGGTAGAGCTTCTCCAGGGACTTGGTGCATCAGCCCTTGGGAATATGAGTCCATCTCCTCAGGCACCACATTAATGACAGCTAGGCTGTGTATGAGCCACAAGATTTATAATTCAGCAATAACTCTGAGATTCCTAGAGAATTAAATTAGCGAAAAACCTGTCAAGTGTCTGTAACTGTATTCCTATCCAAAATGTGGTGACATACACACACAGTACAAATAGTCCCCGTGACAGAATCCTGCAAAACATGAAGGGACAAATTCATTTCTAACTGCAGTTTTCCATTCTCCAATAATTCAGCACACAGATATTTAACGTACCAGTTAGCTTAAGTAAATTAAATCTAAAAACATCAATTATAGTTCATGTAGGACTAAAGGAATAAATGGAATAAGGAATAAAAACTACACATATGAAGCTGTTCAAACCTTGTCTGCAGGGCCTTTATTTGAGGTTTTGATGAAGTTATTGACTGTGCTAATAAAATAAAAAGCAAGCATGAGATACAGACATCTTTCTCCAGTAGCCATCTCTAAGTGACACAGGGTACATCTCAAAGTACTGGCTACAATGATAACCTCAGCTCAAGAGGATATATACAACAGTTTGCAGAATGTATAAATTCACTGCACAGATTACAGTTTCACAGGTGGAAACGAACCCTGCCACTCAACATGACTGAAAGCTATCAGCGAATCAAGTAGTTTCCAATGCCTTGTGCTGGAATGCTGAGCCCTACGGAGTAATTGTCAGGCACTGGTATACAGTATGATTGGCTGGTCCTAGGACATGTGATCTTAATTCCCCTGGGTAGCCATGTATACAGATGTAATGACAATCTGTGATCATAGCTTACACTCACGATCAGGCCTCATGGGTTAAAGCTTTTTTGTTACAGGTGATGAACGCACTCATTCGTTTCACCCGTGTCATTAAAAATTATATAAAATTTCCAAATTTCTGATAATTTAACAATACAGTTCTTTCCAAACATAATCAGACAATTGTTGATTTCGACTATGCTGTGTGTAATTTTATAGTTCAGCAGCAGGAATCTACATTTAAGCAGTTTAGCTTTTAAAAATATCAGGTGTTTAACTTTTGTAATCAGTATAACCACACCCCCGACACAAGCCACAGTAGCCCATCATCACTTTTGGTATACCTGGTATATCATTGCCTGGATGAACAACTACCATAACTGGGTTTATAAACATATTTCCAATCTCTGCAAGGTTGTACTTTTTAAAATTTCCACTGCAGCATCATCCTTGAATTTCATCATGCACTCATTAGATTGTAGGCCCATTTCTGCTTGTTCGCCAATGAGTTTACTACATTATCTGAAGGCACAACTGAAGGAAATTCAGAAAAGCAGAACTTCAGCAACTTGCCTTGGCAAACTTTCAAGGGCCGTGCTTATTCCCAGGGTACACGGTGCATTAACACACATAGCTGCTCTGGCATTTAAAATGCACGTTTATTTCATGTCCGGCATTTTATCATTATTTTCTTTCTCCTTAGATTCTGAACAGGCAGGTGACCTAATCAAAGTTGGTCCATTATCTCAAGCCTGTCTAATGAATTTAAATGCAGACCCTACACCAGTGTTTCTTAATCCGATCCTTGGGGACCCATAGCCGCTCCAGGTTTTTGCTCCCTCTGTGAATCCTCGAGGACCGGATTGGGAAACACTGCCCTATACTATTCTTGGCACTTTTTTTTATTTATTCAATATCCAGACATATTGTTTCAACCAACACATCTCCCTATCCCAGCTCCCCAATTAAAATAAGGGTCTCCTTATAGGTGACCTTTTCCGACTTTCTAAGTGAAGTTATATTTTCACAGCTCATTTCCTCATGTTTTTATCCATTCTGTGTGCATTCAATGTAGTACGTTGAACTGAATTCTGCAACTCTTAAATAATGATGGATTCTTTTAGTTGCTGTTTTAATAGCATACTGTTAAACCACATTCAAATTAGCAAGCTTGAACTCTCCTCTTCTTTCAGTTAGACATTATAGACAATAATAACCATGGAAAATAACATTAAGTTCCGAGTTCAGCTTCAGGGTAAGCTTTTATCAATTCAACATGGTCGACAAAAATAACATGAAACAAGCAATCTAACCGTCAGACAAAAACCTGCAAATAGCAGATAAATTGTACTCTTTCTGCATGCCACATGTAAACTGTGCTAAAAAAGTTTTATTTCCAGGAAAGGTTACAGTCCTTTTCTGCCAAATGAATATGAGGTTTATATATTACGTAATGTTTCACACTGGAATCAGCAGTCTCTCAAAATGTTACCCTCCCTGCCAAACACACTGGGTGCCTCTGCAAAAGCTGATATTAATGACGGGAAAAGATTTAACATCCAGCTACAAGTGGAACTTGCAGCATTACAACATGGCTTTAATTTTAAATGAAATGCCCAGCAAGACAGTGGACATTTTACTTCCTTGGTTTAGAGATCCTGTTCTCCTAGAAGTCCGTTCCTCCAAATCTTATCACACATAAATTCATGTAACAGAGACCTGGTTCATTCCTAATGGACGCCACTTCGCTGTTTGAGTTAAACTGGAGACTGGTTGTCCATGTTTCATTAACTTCATGTTTTAACTTGATGTTTCATTTAATTAATCTGGTAGCATTTCCCTCTACCTAGTGTGAGCTAAATAATGCAATATTTTCACCCTTCTTGTAAACCAACTATTCAACAAATGAGTGCTTTGTCCAGCCAGTATCCCCACACCTTAAATCTAGAATGAACAAATGGTTTAGATTGTGCTGTATTTAACTTTATTTACGTCTGATCAGTATAACTTTTAAAGAAATCTGGTTTTGTATTTTTTTTTCAATATAGCCATGTCCCAGACCCAAACCAGAGTAAACTTTTTTTAATTTCTGGTGTAGCTAGTATACAGCTCTGGAAAAAATTAAGACACCACTCTATATATATATATATATTTTAGTTGCATTCTCAAATCCTGGTTCAATCCTGGTTACACTGCAAGGCAGGCTGCTTCCAGGCTCAAAATTTCTAACACAGTGGTACACAAAAAAGGTGAAACAGGAGACACTGGCAATGACCAAAAACCAGCCAGGTTGAGGGCAGAAGCAACTTTCTAAATCTAGAGATGACCATCAACTTATCTGGCAGTGCCTCATAACTCAGAGGATGACCTCAAGTGACCTTCAAAAAGAATGGGAAACATTAAGTGGTGTGAAGTGCACTTCTGGTAGGACAATTCACAATAGGCTCCTAGAAGCAGGACTGAAGACCCATAAAGCAAGGATGAAGCCCTTCATCAATGAGAACCAGGAATAAGCCAGGCTGGAGTTTGCAAAAATTGATATACTGTAGTGCTGGTGAGATCTGCGCATCCCAGCATGCTCGCAGGCTGTGTAAATAGCCCCGTGTATGTCATTGTAAATAGCCCTTGCATTGCTGTTGTATTGTTATAGTTAATACTTATATTTCCCAATTGTGACTTGTATGTTTGTTTCATGTCTTATTTGCACCCTCCATAAATCCCTTACAGTTCAGTGTATGTCTTCCTTGTGTTTCTGTTATTGTGTTTGGTTTGGTGCTCATTGGGTGTCTGTTATAGTCCTTATAAGGACTGTAAAAAAGGAGCATGTTATTTCTTTGCTGGTCTGGCGATGCCTCGGCCTGCTGGGCACCCACAATATTTTACACAGTCGCATTCCCATAAACTGAGAAATACTGTAAATGAAAATATATATGTTGCCCTGGTCTCGTAATTTTTTCCCAGAGCTGTACATAATAGAAACTCAGATATCACAGTATGATTAAAATGGACATTGGACACCCTGAAAACTATAGAAATATGAATTGGTATCAAGAAAAAAAAGACTGCATGGCAGAAAGAGTAGGCATTACATCATGGCGACACACAAAATTAGATGTCTACGATGGTCAGATAGAGCAGACCTGTGGTCTGACCAGTTCAAGAGCTGTGCAGTACTGAACCAGCAGCTGTGTCGACCACAGTCATCTCATTAACACTCGTCTCTCGTTCCGTTACTACAGGCAGCAGGATAAATGAGAAACAGGCACAGAGAGAGCGGAACGTGTGTGAAAATCACTCCCAGAATACATTTAGGTGTGTGGCTTTGTTTACAGAGTATTGTCCTGAACCAGCCAGCCATGACCCTGACAGTTGTCCAGTCTTTCTGTGCTCATCCTATCCTCTACTGGTTTCTACAAAGCAGTACAGAGTGAGCAGCATAGTGTAACACTCAGCCAGTTGGAGATCTGAACACTTCTGAGTCATGAGCCATGTACCGGTGAGCAGGCAGAGCCCTCATATTCCATCAGGCTTATAAAGCTCGCCCACTCCTGTGCCGATTACTGGTTGCCCATTGGCCAACTGGGTAAACAGTATGATGTAATATATTTACTTCCCCCCCATCTTCAATGTTCCACTCTTACACAGTTCTACAGATGCAGCTCTCCTGCAAAACCCAGGCATGCTATAAATCACTGTATTATGTTTATGGTCTGTGTAAAACAGCTCAGTAATCAAGGTATAATTATAATTTGATTGTTGAATTAGCCCTTAACCACA
This sequence comes from Mormyrops boulengeri, assembly GCA_026781065.1. Taxonomy (NCBI): domain Eukaryota; kingdom Metazoa; phylum Chordata; class Actinopteri; order Osteoglossiformes; family Mormyridae; genus Mormyrops; species Mormyrops boulengeri. The sequence continues at coordinate 46,528,506 of JAODLD010000001.1, forward strand.
GTAAAAGACAGAATGGTTTATTAATTCAAATTATGAAGTACAAATGCCAGCCAAATAAAGTGAGTGTAATGTCTATTGCATAAAAATATGTATTATAACTGAATGTATGTCTATATAATTGAAAGGCCATTTCATAAAAGCGCTGGCAGAAGAAATCAGATCATCATGGGAGACACTCTAACTGGTCTGAAGGCCCAGAGTTTGGAGGTTTCTGAGTGTTTTTGTTGCACTTGTTCAGGACCTCTTGTCTTAACAGATATGCAGAAGTTAACATAACAAGGTGAACACTTCCTTACAGCAACACATAAGCGGTAAGTTACATTGGATGACCGCTTTAGGTAAAATATTAACAGAGTGGATCAATTCAACTGTTATGTCAGTGGAATCTCTATCTTTGCTCCAGGCCAAGATTTACGTTCTGCCCAGCTGAGTGTAACTGAAGGTGTCCTCAGGTATCTGACACCAAGATATTAGCAGCAGATCCTTTAAGTCCTGTAAGATGCTAGGTGGGGTCTCCATGGATCGGACTTGTTTGTCCAGCACATCCCACAGATGCTGGATCGGATTAAGATCCGAGGAATTTGGAGGCCAAGTCAACACCTTCCACTGTTTTTCATGTTCTCATTCCTGAATGAATTTTGCGATGTTGCAGGGCACATTATCCTGCTGAAAGAGGCCACTGCCATTGGGAAATACCTTTGCCATGAAGGGGTGTACCTGGTCTGCAACAGTGTTTAGGTAGGTGGTCCGTGTCAAAGTCACATCCACATTAATGCCAGTACCCAAGGTTTCCCAGCAGAACATTGTACTCCACTGGCTTACCTTCTTCCCATAGTGCATCCTGGTGTCATCTCCTCCCCAGGTAAACAATGCACACACACCCAGTCATCTATATGAAGTAACAGAAAATGTGACTCATCAGATGAGGTCACCTCATTCCATTGCTCCACGGTCCAGTTCTGATGCTCACATGCCCATTGTAGGCACTTTTGTTGGTGGACGGGGGTCAGCATGGGCACTCTGACCAGACTGTGGCTATGCAGCCCCGTACGCAGCAAGCTGTGATGCACTGTGTGTTCTGGCACCTTTCTTTCACAGTCAGCATTAACTTTTTCAGCAATTTGTGCTACAGTAGCTCTCCTGTGGAATCAGACCAGACAGGCTAGCCTTCGCTACCTGCGTGCATCAGTGAACCTTGGGCACCCATGACCCTGTCGCCAGTTCACTGGTTGGTCTTTCTTGGAGCACTTTTGGTAGGTACTGACCACTGCATAGTCAGGTCCCTACGCTTGCCCAGTTTTCCTGCTTCCAACACATCAACTTCAAGGACTGACTTTTCTAATATATAATGGCACCCTTGACAGTTGCCATTGTAACAAGATAGTCAATGTTATTTACGTCATCTGTCAGTGCTTTTAATGTTGTGGCAGATTGATACATATACATCATATATACACCCTCTGTCCCTCACTGGACTACTGCATTTATGGCTGAACCTTCTCTGTTAAACTGCGTGACCTGATTCTGGTTACTGATTCTGATTTTAAATTTTGTTTATCACCGTTTTGCCTGCCAGGTTTCTGACAAGGTTCTGTTTATCGCCTCAGCATTTAGTGTATGACTTGCACTCTGTTGCCTGGCCGGTTTTGACCCATTATCTGGATTTTGTCTCCGAAAGTGGCCTGTTAAAGACACCTCACTCCCCACTTCATTAGACTGACCTTTTAAAATTGATTGTTAAAGTCAGTACCAAACGTACGCCTATGACCTTCTCCAGAGGGTGTAAAATGTGGCTGCAGCGCTTACACCCATCCAGTTCTCCTGGACTGAAAATCTGTGTGCAACTCCAAAAAATTCAACAGGTATTCTAGCATAAATGTTCATTTTTCAGGGATGCTGTAAACATACCAGCAAAAAAATAAATAAAAAGCAAAAGATAAGTCAGTTTGCAAGATTTGGCTCTCACTCCATCCTGGGGTCTCTAAGATCTTCTCCTATGAGTCATATGAACTGTTTCTCTGGGCAACGAGAATGTCAAGGACAGATGTGAAAATGATCAAGATGCCATGCTTAATTAACATCCATATTTAATTTTTAATAACGTGCTTATCAATGTGGCCATAAATGAAACTGAGCAGATTTTGATTTGCAGAGATGGAACCCCTTCTGTACCTTCCCTACATTTATTTCTAGGCTGATGAAAATAAAAGCCATTTATAATGCAGCAAAACAAATGGTGAGCTTAGAATTAAAATACATCACGTCTCTATGTCAAAAAAGTCATTCATACACAATGTTTGCATTTATACTACCTAATTATCAGCCTTTAAGTTTGTCACTACTAAAAATGTGCTAAGGTTGTATCAGTAGTTGCATCTGACCATTAATTTAAAAAATCGTGATGGTATAAACTTTCTGTTATACCAGTTATAGACTTCCTGTATAAATCATTTTGATTCAGAGGGAGAAGAGGCTTGGAAAGAAGGTCACACTCTTCTGTAGCGAGGCTTCATCTCCGGACACTTTCCCATAGTTACGTAATTCATAAATTACCAGTAATTTCACTGCTGTTTTTCCGAATTATAAAAACAGCAAAGATTTAATTCATGACATCTGATTCTGCGTTTATTTATAGCTGGGCATAAGCGAAGCATATCATTAAAAATCATTTATGTTTTCGCATGTGGCAGCCAAATTTATGTGCTGAGATGTGATCTGCATTTTTGGCCATAACTCATGTTCCATGTGTTCCAGTTAGGGAGGTTCATCTCATCTTTCGTCTGACCTCCCCTCCGCCTCTGCTGCGGAGGGTCACAGTGGCTGTGTGCCAGGTATATCAGGCCAGACCTGCTTTTCCTTGCTGACAGACTCCTGCTTGCTATGGGGCATCCCAAGCCTCTCCCAAGCCAGCTGGTAGATAAAATCCCTCCAGTGTGTCCATGGTACAGAACAGCTCTTTTGGGATCCATCCAGGCGGCATACATGAGATTCTTGACCTGATTTGGCTCCTCTGGACCTGAAGGAGCAGTGTCATTGGTTTCAGATCCTTCTAGGTCTCCAAGCTTGTCACCTTGTTGTATCCAGCAATCCCACAGAGACACCAAGTTTCAGTCACTTGTGGTTGTGGCCATGTTCTTTGGTCAATACCCATGATGTGTGACCGTAGATATGGATTGAGATGTAGGAACCAGTAAGGCACAAGTCTCCTCATATGACGTAACTCCAGTTTCACCACCATGGACCCTCAATGTCACCAAACTGATCCACCTATTAATCTCGTGTTCCTTCATATCAACACTCAGGATCAAGATCCAAAAGCACTTAAGGAGTTCCAGGTTCTGCCAAGATCAGAGCAAAATCCAAACACCCTGAGGGAGCCCCTCAAAAAACAAACAGGAGGCCCCCTTCCTCAGGCTGAGTGCATTAACACAGCTGTAACGTCCCCTTTCCTTGGAGAATCAATGTCAGCACAGATTTTAGACGGCCTTTCCTGATGAATGCCGGGTTCCCCCTGTGATTTCATTTTAATGGGTCGTTGAGCTGGTGACAGCAGCAATTAGGGAACAAGACTGTATTTCAAGTTATTGACAATCACATACACAAAACTGTCTCATTAACATAGATCGCGGGGCATCTTTACGAACTCGGTGGATGGCAGTATGATCATATCGATGTAAGAGATGAGGAAGAAATTAGTGAGGATAGACGAATGGCACTTTTTTGCTTCACTCAAAGCGTTGATATCGTTTGGGATTAGCAATATTGAAGGGTGAATTTTTTTTCTCATTTCCTTGATTTTTCAGTGTTTCAAGAAAGTTTGGCTCGCTTTGACAACATACGCAGCTGAACGCACCGCTGTGCGACGGCTCGAGTCTGCCAACAGAAGTCTGTTCATCTTCATTCGTTAAGGGACAAGGAAATGCCTTCATCATCTCTGCACACATGCTTAGGCACGAGGTGCAGCGCTGAGGGTGTTCCTCACCAGACTGCAACCCCGGCTGGTTCCTCGGGTCAGAACAGAGCATGACTAACACTGGGCAGGTACTTTAGCTCCGAAAGCATTGGGAAGCTGTCTGCCAGTTTCACAACAGTTTCATCACGGCAGGTAACTGTGACATGATTCTGAGGGAGCGAAACTAAAATGTGAGGAATGAAAGAAAAAACACGTGACATTTGAAATTATGTGGAATATAACATTACAATATAGTAAATGATTAAGCTACTATACTCAAATGAACTTTACTATAAGTTAAAATAAAAGGCCCTTCATTAGACTCCAATGCATACATCGCTACTTAAGTGTTAATAACAGTAACGCTGTTCTTAGATGACATAACGGCTTGATGAGTAATCAAGTACTGTGTGATGGTTTAAATTATATTTAAATTTATTCGATTGAAAGTAAAGGTCAAGTGGTCATCCAATATCGGATGAATGCCGAGGCAGAATGACTATACCCTGGAAACGCTCGCAGCTTTACAACAAAATCAGAGACCAGTTCCTCCCTAATGTATGGCAATTAATAAAACAGCCATGAAAAAGGAGTCCTTTAGACATAAGCAGTATTTAAACATGTATTTTTTTTTATTTGCAGCTTCCCCTCTACCTGAGGTTTAAATCATTAGTCTTACCCTTTTGAAAAACCACTGTATTAGGCCAGCTTGCATGGGTCCAGAATAGCCAATTACAGCCTCACAGTGGGGAAGGAAGCTGGCCAAGGGACAGTCAAGTCACCCCCGTGTGCCGTCGGCCTCTTGTCACCTGCAGGTTAAACTACATAATCCAGCTGAAGCTAAGCAGGTTTGGGCCTGGCCAGTACTTGGATGGGAAACCAACTAGGAAAGTGGGTTGCCGCAGGAAGAGGTGTTGGTGTGGCCAACAGGTTAGCTCATCCTGTGGTCAGTGTAGATCCCAGTGCCCCGGTGCAGTGATGGGGACACTGTACTGTACTAATGGTGCTGTCCTTTGGATGAGATGTAAAGTTTGTATGTCTAAAAAAGCACAAAACTTTGAAAAACACTTCATGAACACTCATTCATTCATCTCCATTCTCCGGTGTCCTAAAGTCAGCTATATCCTATTGCCAGAGGAGTACAGAACACTGGTGGGGCCACAGGGACAATGGACCCAGCTAAAAGCTGATTGGCCCCTGGAATGTCACTCACTGATCCAAAACATTGGCTAATGATAAGGTTGGCTCCTCTGTATGAATTATGGCTCCTCTTATGCCCTTCACTTTAAAAAATCCTACAATCGCCATTGCCTGTTGCTAAGGAACTCATGCACACAGATGGTGGCCGACACAAACTGGACACAAACCACATGTACTGGAACTTAAGAGTGGGAAAACACTTTAGACTTTCATCACTGAGACTCAAAACAATCTTCCAGGTAAGTGGGAGACAATTCTAGCAGTGGTAGATGGACTACGTAAGTCAACCTGGCTGGGAAATCACGTCGAGGCGATCTGTACCCTGATCCCCCGCCGTCTCCTAATCTGTTTTTAAGGATCTGTTTCCGCGGCGAATGTTGTGCAGTTGGACGTAAATACTCCTCCCGCGGGCGGAACATCTGCGAGGCGCTGGCTGCTTCTTGGGCACCGGGCTCCGGTAAGGGGCCACGGGGGGAAAACCGCATTAACGAGCGAGGGAAAAAGCATCCTCAAAAGGGCAATTTAATACAGTCACTGCTCGCATCAATAATGGAATAGGCGCTGGGGATTCGGGGGAACAAGGGACTACACAAACAGCAAGCGGCAGCCAGAAATCCAAGTGCGTATTTTTGATTTCCCTTTCAACGATTCATTAAAGTGCACGCTAAAGTAAACGTACGCCGAATGGGGTACCCCAGCACATCTGCCTGATTGATTTACGAACCGAGCGCCAGCACAGTAAATTTGGCCTTATTACCATTCCGTGACATTCTTAAATTAAAGGCTTTTTACTGTCTATGGCCAAATTAATCCGCGTGCTTACGATAAATCTGCAAGTCGGTCGGATTCTCAATTTATCTCCTGCTTACTGAAAGTACAGCATGGCTGTGTTGAACGCAGGACGCTGATGGTGTCAAAATGATGGAGAAGGGGATGTCAAAATATCCAAACAGAGGATCGGAAAACAATAATAATAATAATGCACACACACCCAGAATTTATGCAAGGAGGGAAATTCCCTGAAAAGATCAATGAAAAGCAAACTGGAGAGAGCCATGTAGAAATCCAACTGCCCAGCCAACCAGATAGGACGGTACTTCAGGCAGAAATTCCTGGAAGTAAATACGGACTGTGACATTTATGTCTCATATTATTTATTCCATCCGTACAGTAGTCCTGCTTAAAACTGACATTTTAATGCAGATTGCAGTGTGGCCATTATTTCTTTTTGTGCACATTTGCGATCCCTTTGAAATTGTAAACATGCCGTACCTTTCTAAATAATTAACCAATGCAGGTAAAGGAAAAATAGGAGCACAGATCAGGAAACACAGCTCGCGTCCATTGCGTGGTTTGGTTTAAAAGCAAGTACGGTTAGTTTTTTTCCACGTGTTTTCAGTTTAAATCTTCTCAGCTCAGAAATTCAGCAGAAAAAGTGGGATCCTTAAATAACAGCATATAAAAAGAAACAATAAGAAAATGACAAATGATCATTGTATTATTTTCTATTGATCATCACGTATTCAGAAAGATCTCTGACAAGCTATTGTGATCTAAGCGTAAAGAGTAAAGAGCAAATAGCCAAATTACATGTCATTAACTGCAGGAGAATTGCAGCAAATACTATTGACTGCATTTAAACAGACTTAACGAGGAACCTTAATGGCTTTGCTGACTTTTAAATCGAGCTTTTAAAAACAGCACATTCTGAGGAATCACAGACGTGCTACTTGACAATCCAAACTGCTTTGCTACTCCTTGCAAAACAAACGGCAGCTATTTCAGCAGAAACTGGGCACAAGCTTGTTAAAGAAAAAGTTGATTCCCCTATCGGGCATCTTTCTCGATGGCACACGCTCGCAGCCTTGCGTAACTTTCACAGGCAGAAATCTGCATAACTCCGAGTGGCAGAAGCCCCTTGGATTGGGCCACGGGGGGCCGTGCGGGGGGTTACAGAGGGTCAGCTGGGAAAGCCACCTCGGCATGGCCACAGTGCAATGATATTTTAAAGTGGCTCCTCAGTTGCTAAAGACATCAGTGACCAAAGGAAATAAACCAGACAGACCCCCACACTTTTCAATACAATAAGCAGTCTTGAGCAGCACAGGTTCCTTCTGTGAGACGCAGAGTAACAGCGCGAGTGTGATTCACATTACAGTGGCGCCAGCTTTTAAGGAAAAGGGCGACGTGGAGGAGGAATGGGGAAGTGCAGGCACTCCAGTCCGTCTCATCAGATGCTGGATGGCGGTGGGACTTGGGTGCAGACTATTATCTCAGTCGGAGAGCTTGGAATGACGAAGCGGAGCGCCAAATCTGTCTGGGTTCGGGAGTAGCTTGAAAAGATGTTTTTTTACCCCCCATTTCTCTAAGTTAACCGGCAAGCTGGGAGAGAGTTTGAGTCACAGATATAGTGTAGTAAACTAAAGGTTGCGTAGCAACCGTGAATGGCGACATGCCAAGGCATGTGGCCCGAACAGCAGGGGGCACCAGCCGTAAGTGCGTCACTGGTCCAGCGGCCCGATGGACCAAGGAGGTCTGATGCTGTGGGGTGGGGTGGGGATGGCGGGGAGTGGACTGCGAGGTTAATTGGCAGCCTGTTTTTTGGACGGGCCCCCAGAAATGCAGTCACTTTCATGGTCTCTGGCCCTCCGTCTCTGTCAAGAGCAGGGGAGGGGTGGTAGTGGTGAAATTAGGGGGGGCGGGCTCTGCAGGGGGGGGATGATGTCATGCATACCCTTCTATACCTGTGTGACAGCCCTAGGGGAGCACCCCCCGACCACGAAACAACAAAGGCCACCCGTCAGAATTGCACATCACATAGAGAACAAGTCACTCCCAAGTTCATCTGCTGGTCTTTAACATTTATGGGTAATGATCCAAAAGTCTGAACAGACATAGATAATTAAGAGCACGTCTTAAAATACATTACCCATACACAGCTAATAATAAAATGTTGCTGAAAGTATGGAGATGTTGCAGAGAGGTCATATTTTCATTTATCTTGTCTTTTTTAAGCAGGAATTTTATCACTGGTGAAACAAACTAGGTTGTCTGTTTGCACGTGGCATTAGGGGGTGGGGGGGGGGTTTGGGAGCTGCAGCCCACGCTGGTTATAAAAGATGGTGGGGGTGTTAATTTCTCAAAAGCTGCAGTAGGGCCGGACATGCTAACAGAAGACGCAATGCCGGGAACGTTTATCCCAGAGTTAAACGGGATTTTATAGATGGTTCCCCCGTCTCTTTCCGTGTGTTTGCTAAACTCATGAATTTATGCAAAAGGAAGCCTGATCGCATTAAAAGAGAAATGTGGAAATTCATCTGCAAACACATCTGCTTAATAAGCCAACAGCCCCAAAATGCTCCTTTTTGTGTAATATTGCCAAATTCTCCAAATATCCAGAAAAGCGAAGGTCTCTAATGAATGACATGTAAATATTTAAAAATGGGAAATTTGCAATTATTCATTTCGTTTAGTAACCAAGTTGTTCATTGCCATCAAGAACACCGTGGCACTTTTAATTATAGCTTAAAGCAAAATTGTTTTACCGGAGACCAATTCAGCTTATTTTCTGGCTATAACACAAAGTATCCCACCCAGCAAGCACAGCTTCAAGAACTTAATTCAATTTTAAAATGAAATAACCTTATGATTTCTTATGCAAATTTCACTCAATTAACTTGCCCAAGAGGCGTGCAGACCACACGTAAATCTGTAAGGTTGCGTGATATGATTGGTGCTTTTTAAAGGGTGCCTGCCTTTAAATATCACGAAATATTCTGACACTAACATCTGCGTGCTGAGAATCCAGCAGATCGTGAGCATATCCTAGATTGAGGTATTTGTGGCAATGAGAGGGAAATCACCCAAACACCAGGCAATGAAATAGATTATATTTATAGACACAGCACTGTTTTTTTCCCACCACAAGCAGTATTATTATAAAACAGAATGAACTCAGTTCTGTAGCAGATTGGAGGAAGTGGTCATACTTGTTCAATAGTATCTGCAATACCACAGTAACGAATTAGACTGATGGACAGATTTCATTATAATTCCCATTAAAAGATAAAAGTTTTCTACTAGGGTGGGTAACACTCTTACTTCACGCCATGGCTCTTTCTGTGTGGAGTTTGCATGCTCTTCCCGTGTCATTGTGGGGTTTCCTCCGGGTACGCCGGTTTCCCCCCACAGTCCAAAAACATGCTAACTGGAGTCACCAAACTGACCGTAGGTGTGCCTATGTGAGTGAATGGTGTGTGAGTGTGCCCTGCGATAGGTTGGCGCCCCATCCAGGGTTGCTTCCTGCCTTGCACCCGTAGCCTCTGGGATAGGCTCCGGACCCCCTGCGACCCTGCACAGGACCAGCAGTTACACAAAATGGATGGATGGATGTTTTCTCCTAAATGTTTCATCATATGAACAACATCAGCACTCTAATACATTAAAAGTACACAAAACTTCAAATCTTATGAAATGTTTAACTGCACATCTGTGTGAATGTAATTAAAACATTTTGGATGAAAACTTAAGCAAAATCCATGTTTGCATCCTCAGAGTAAAATGTAAAATCCTCATGTTTGTTGGACAGTGACAATCCCACAGAATCAGATACCAAACGAGAGGAATGGGGAATGTTTGTATGTTTGGGTGGGTCTGAGAGACTTTCAGAAGATCTTAATCCATAATGAAGCTGTTCCTGATCCCCAGGAAGGACATGAGGCTTAATAGCTAACATAGGACAAACAATTTCTAGAGCTCATCATTTATTGCACAAAGAAAGAACTTGTCTGTCAGGACGGAAGAAACAGTTTTCATTAAAAGGAAGCTTTGTTCTTGCTTCAAAACAACTTTGCATAATTAAATTTTAATAGCTGCCGCATTTGCCATCTATTGTTTGATGTCCCTGTAGTAGGTGACATTTCTCGTTGTTGGATTAAAAATTACAATGTTACGATGTGCAGAAAGACACTTTTTTTCCCCCTCACTGCTTGATGCTTTGAAGATAACTGCGACTACAGAGACGTCTGACAGATTCAAAAAGGAAAGAAAAATTAGTCAAATTTTCTATCTTTTCTGTTGCAAATGGATGATCAAAGTTACCCCATAATAATTCTGATTACAGAGGCAACTTTCAGAAAGGTCTCACTGCGAGGCTTATCTCAATGCAAATTGCCTCCAGTCTCGTGCCGTTTCAAGTAGGGAAAATGCAGCTGTGGATTTGGCTTGCACCTTTCGATAAAGAGTATGTAAGACACTCATGGCATTCCTGTCTGGACATGTCGGAGTTGAAGGTTGTTTATTTGGCCAATTCGAGACTTGTGCTGATGATTTTTTTTTAAATCCTAGCAGTGGGGAGAACATAATCAGTGATGGGTGAACATTTTTCCCGGAATAGCACCATGCGGCAGCTCGATGGGGCTGTGGTTCTGTGAGAATAGCTGGAAAGTGGTAAAAAAAATTTTTTTATTTTTAACGCCACAAACTACAAGCTGCTGACACTGGTGGCAGCATTAAACCACCGTTTGCCTAAGAAAAGTGAACACGACTCTGCCTCTCTCATCTGCTGCAGCCGCTATTCCGCACGGCTGCTTTTACATCGTCAACATTATTAAAGATTTCCCAAATACGGCTTACAATTTCCCCATGTTAGAACAGAAGTCTTCAAAAATACACAGATCCTTTTACAAAGACACGTCAAGATAAATGCCTTTATGCGGGATCTGGTGCTTTTGAACAAGAACTCGATTTCTCTTATTAAGATCCCTGGCTGAATTTCAGAATTCAGTTTATACAGAAGGGAACTCTTAAGTTGTTTTATTATTAACCTGAAATTTACTTCTTAAATGCTTGGTGAAAGTTATTTGTTAGGTTGATAGCTCTCTTGGTTAAAACTCAGAGGAGAAGTCTGAGTTACTTTGGCGACACTCACCACGGTGAAGTCCTTCACGGAGCAGTTCTGTCCACTGAAGTTGCAGCTCTTGAGCATCTCCTCCAGCTGGTGGCCCGTCCTGTTGAAGATGTCCTGCATGTCGGGGGCAGGGTACTTCAGGTCCGTGGGCTTGTGGCCTTCCTTGTTTTTGGGCGGCAGCCCCATCAGGCTAGCCAGGTGGTAGATGTCGGCGTCCGTCAGCGCTGAAAAGCGGAAGCGGTTGATGTTGCAGATGGTGACGGCGGGAAACACCATCTCCTGGCTCGCTTCCTCGTTCACCGCCGTGACATGTGGGTGCTCCAGGTACGAGATGGCGCACTTCGCTGATTGGTACAGGAAGAAGACCAGTGACACGAGGAAGGCCAGTGCCCACAGGGTCTGCCGGATGCCCAGACGGCCGGTGACGAAGATGTGGTTAATCCCGTGCAGGGAGCAGGAGTTGGCGAAGCCGGCCAGGTCCCTCGCCGGGGGGCCGCAGCTCTCCTCGATCAGACTCTCCCTGTCCCCCTCCTGCTTGCCCGTCGGCTTCTCATCCTCCTCTGCAAACTTGATCTTGCACACAAATTCGATCGGCATGTGGGCAGCCAGGTCTGCGCTCCGTGACAACCGCGATCCAACCCTGCTCCTGCGAGTGCCCTCACTCTCGCAGCTTGTATGTCTCCGAAGCAAATCTCAACTCCAGAAAGAGAGAGAGAGATGAGAGAGGGAGAAAAACAGAAAGAGAGAGAGATGGAGTGAGAGAGAGAGAGAGAGAGAGAGAGAGAGAGAGAGAGAAGAGAAAAAAAGGAACAGGAGCGGGAGAAATGCTCTGGGTGATTCCGCTGCCTCCTCCACGGCCGGACACAGATGCCGCCGCTTCTACTGCCACTCCTCCGGAACCTTCTCTGAGCATCACGCGCAGCCTGGCTTTTCAGGACTAGCACAGCTGTCCAAAGGAATACAGACAGCCGTCTTCCGACCCACGCAGGGAAACACAGCATCTCGCAGGTCCGGCATGCAGTGGGTGGATGAGGGGCTGCTTAATAATTCATGAGCATGCAACGTTGTGAATATTACCTTCTCGCTGGGAAAAAAAGAGGGGGGGCTGGAACTTTCTCCTCGTCCCACCACTTCCCATAAAACTGCTGCCGGTTAATTCACTTGTTTGAGCCACTCTCCCCCACCCCGGCAGCAAGGTGGTCATAATTCCTAACATCTACACGCCCCCCCCCAAAGCACCCTGATCCCCAGCGAGTGACTAATTGAAACAATAATGAGGAGCGAGGGAACTGGAAATGAGCACCAGACAACTCTTACCAATCAATCTCTTCTTTTTTGGGGGTTGGGTGGGATAAAAAAGTAGAAGACTATTGATCACGTAAAAGCATGTGTCAGAGATTAAGGATGGCACTACAACGGTCCTTTCTTATCAGGAATTAATGGCAGCATAGCAAGGCTCCAGCTCGAATTTAAATTAGTGGACACCTAATTTGTAAGCAGATGATGCTGGATGTGTCGAAATAAATATATTGATTCTAATCTGGTACTGTGTCGATTCTCATAGGCGGTATATTCCGTAAGCAAAAAAAAGTTTTGGAAATACACTAAAAAATATTAAAGGATTTGTTCCAACAAACAGTTTATTCTCTCATTAAGATTAGTCATGCTCGACACATGAGGGTGGGGTCATTTATGCAGAAGGTTATTTCAAAAGCGAATTTCTCATCTCTGAACGTGTGATCCGTCTGATGCCGCCGTTTAAGGCTGTAAAAGCTTATAAATGCAGCTTCTTTTTTTTTCGGAAAAGATGACGTATGACGAGTGATACGAATCCATTAAAAGCAGCCACTGCGATCACAGAAAATGACAGGTAGCTGACTATAGGACTGGAGTGAGCAAAGGGCAGTTTATTAAAACAGCGAAGCAGCTACAAGTGCTCTCTTATTCCTGATGGACCTATTGAGAAACCCTGGGAAAGCATTTCAAAAACAAAACGCCGTTATCGATTGAAAAGCAAATGGCATATACAGATTGCAGATTTTTAATTGGATACATTTCGCAGCGATGCCACAATCAGGAAAAAAAAAAAAAACTCACAAGCCTGGCAGACTAAACATTGTTGATTTTGGCTTTGTATAAAAGTGTGAATCAAGACCTGAATATACACCAGTAAATAAACATTGTGTAAACAGAACCCTGGGTTATGATGGAAAGTTAAGGCCCTACTCACCCTGGGTTTTTACTGACTACCAGACCCTGCAAGGAGTTAAAATGAGGAATATGCTTTGGCTTGTGTGTATTTTTAAAATCTGTAAGATTTTGGGCCACCCCAGGGTTTGATTTTCACCAGGAACATAATCCACATTGAATAGCCCTTCCGTGAGCGCACTCCTATTGACTACTCATCCTTTTAAAGGGTGATCCCCAGGGGCAGCTGTGATGTTTACGGAAAGACAGTGGAAGCAGTAATATTTCTTTTCTTGTGTGCCGGGGCGGGGGTAGGGGTGG
>JAODLD010000001.1:46560696-46605768 GCA_026781065.1 Mormyrops boulengeri
TTTTTTTTTGGAATGAAAATTAAAAATAAAGCAGTCCTCCTCAGTGGGGGATTTGTATATATATATATATATATATATATATATTTGAAATAACGTGGTATCCCAAAATCCCTCAATGTGATACCTGACAAGTAAAAACTTCCACTGAGGATGATCACCTTGAACGTGATATATTACTACTCATAAAAGAAATAGTAAATCGTGACCAGGGGGATGATGACAGAGAAATGACGGCCTCACTATTTTTGTGTGGAAATCGCATGCAAATGCACTGTCTTGTTTTCGATGTCTGTCAAGGAAAAAAAAAATGTCCTTCACGTTCAAAAAAAATACCAAACCACTAAAGGAGGGTGCAACGGTAGCTGAAGATGCCATTAGGCGACAATAGCAATCGTTACGACCCCAAGGGGACAGAAAGAGACTGGAATCAAATCGGATGGTAAAGATGCAGGGGGCAAGGTCAGTACAACCACTCATTCTGGACCTGCACTGCGCATTTTCCCTCGGATTGTCAGGACCTTGATTAGATACGCAAAGACATGAAAGGTGCACTGATTCGACCCCCCAGTGTCCATGTGACTCCAATCACCTTCTGGCCATTCGGAGAAAAGCAGAAACCTGCACACTCAGGACACTCTGAGAAAAGAGCCTGTCCTGTGTTGAGTACAGTAATCAGTGATCCTTTCACCCTCTATGAGCTACAGGATCCACCCCCCCCCCCGGCTGGCCTCTACAGAAGTCAGAATCACCAGGCAGGGAATAATGAGGTCGGGGTGTAACCTTAGCAAAGCCAGAAGCTGAGAGATCCCTGCAGCGGTGTAACACTGGTGCTGTATCACCATAGCCAACATGTGCACACAGATGTGCAAGGATAAACAAGGGCTTACTGTAATTTTTCATCAGTGGGTCACTGTCAAGCGTTTAACCTGGACAGAGAGGATGGCGGGTTAAAAATCACACGTGTGGGGCTGAGCACTGCAGAGAATGAAGATTTTTCACTCAGCATAAAGCAGGCTCATCCACTCCCTCCCGTCGCCCCCAAGGCTATTGAGACTGTTATTTGCCTTTAACCTCTCAGCAAAACCTCTCAGCAGACAGACTGGGGGGGGGGGGGGGATACGGAAGCAAGGCTGATTCCATTCACTGCCTGAGATTTTTACAATCACATGGACAGATCTTCTTACAGCTGCTGTAAACCTAAATATGGAAAAATCAACATAACAGGTAATTAAAAAAAGGGGCTGACTTTCCCTCCCACAAGCCCTTCTAGATAGCGCACTGGAGAAATGTATTCTATATTTAAAACATCCTGAACAAAAAAATTATATATATACAATACTGCAAGACATGCAGAGTAAGGTTTTTTCATTCAGTGTTTACTATGCGTATGACAATGCACTGTAAAATCCTGAAAATACTGCACCTCCAATTATTGTTCTCTTGTGCACTTTTCCAAAAATGGAGGGTTCCTGTGACTCGCCCCAGTAAAAGTAACCAGGGATAAAACTCCAAGAGCCAAAAACCCTGATGTTAAAATCATAATCTCCATACACCTTCATCAATACCTACTGCAGAGGGGCACAAGTGAAGGGCTGACCTTCATCGAGGAAACCTGCGATTGGAATCGTCAAAGCCCTAGAGCCCGATAAGTAGAAGGGAATATTAATCCCCCAGCTGCTGATTGGGGCATGTGGTTGAATAGCTACCTTCCTGAACATTTGCAGAACAATTTCCATGGAATTCTTTTCTTTCTAAACCAGGGGTCAAATCAACATAAAGCCGCCAAGGTCCATTACCCTACAGAGTAATTCTTACTTTGAAGAAGGGAGAAATATGAACATATTTTTATTAATCTCTCATTAGGTGATTATACTTGAATGTAAAAAGACAGCTTATCTCTTGTTGATGCATTATGTTATTTTGAACATAAACTTTACATAGTGTTTGATAGCAGCAGTCTGTGGTTTCCAAGGATATCAGCATTGAGTCATTAGCTGCAGTTTTCCCACTTTTGATAATTCAATACTTCAAGCCAGCTTAATTACTTAAATTAAATCAATATTATGCCCTCATTATTTCCATGATACAGATTTCCCTTTACTTGAGAACTCAGATCTAACTAAACACCGTTAAATGATTGTTATACATTGCAGCATAAAAATGAATTGCAAACCATGCAATTTTTCCACCCTCATTGCACTTGCACAAAGTTCTCATTTGAGGTTCTCCAACCATATGTATCATGTTGCTTGTCTGTTATATAAATTCCAACTACAAACAGTACTAGAAGAATGACCTCAAAGCAGTAGAAAGTGATAGAAAACTTCTACAATAAATCATACAATCTGGATATATCTTTTTTTAAGTATTGAAGCTTGCATGAAATGCATGACTCCCAGCTGCCAACAACTTTCCCTTCACCCCATTTTCTGCTGACCTAGGGTTACCATACATCTGAGTTTCCCCGGATGTGGATTTTCATTTTACAGGGTGGTTAAGAAAAACTGATTGGCCGGTGAATGCTAAAATCAATTAATATTCATGTGAGAATCGCTTCCTGATTGGTCAGCGAATGTGAAAACTCATTAATATTCTGAGCCCAGGACACATCCTCTTTTTTGTCTCACCAAATATAGTAATCCTATGCTGACCAGCTAGTTAGCTATGATCTTTGGATGCTACTTTCTAGCTATTTATTTAAGGGGGCTGGGGGGGGAGTGATATTTTGAGTGGGACCCCAGAACCATGCATTCAAGGTCTTCATTTTCACTTTGCAGCCCGTATTAAATGGTAGCGTTCAGGAGTAGCGGGAAAGACCGGACAGGATGCTGCTGCTGGGCGCGTCTGAGCAGCAGCCACTTTCAGACGGAAGCATTAACCACCCCTCTCTTTGATGGCCACGGGCGCCCAGGGGTACAACACATTATAGAGATTTCAGGATTATGCAGCTTTCACAGTTATTTTTCTTTTAAAAAACCATTTTGACCTTTCTTTTCCTGTTGGTATTAGAGAATGAGAGGCCTGGGATCATGCTTAAAGTGCAGGGAGACTGACTGCAAGCTTTCAACTACACATAGTCCTGCGACTTTCGTTTATCATTGCACTGCAGCCACTGGTAAATTTCTACCGTCAAACACACTTACTGACCCTTTACGGAAGCACAAATAAGGTCATTCCTGTACAGTCAATGCAGTCCTTCGAGTTTCTTACAGTTTAATATTGCTGCAATTCTGGAAATAGCTGATTAGACTTATAAGAAGCCCATACTCAAAAACTTTTTCCACAGGTCATTGGCTTATCCACTCATGGTTTCTTTAATACAGTTTGGTAACACCCACAATGCATCAGCACAAACTGTTATTCATTTACAGAATACCAAATGCTTGTCTGATTATTACACTTAGTGTGCTTCACTATGATAAGACTTTATAAATTCATGCTGACACATTGGTGACTGTCAATTTAGACATTCATTTGATCCATTGAAAACAAATTAATTCTCTTAATGTCATGGCGGTTCCTCTGTGTAACATAACACTTTTATTTATCGTTCCGCAAGTTTCGGTAATAATTTAAAATGAACAAGAGATCTATGTCTTTGAAACTTACAGCCTATAAAATGCAACTCCCATCTATTGTGATGGATCACTTTGGAGCGACTCTTTTCTAATGAAATATGGTCTCCTACATCATGTAGTTTGTGAATAGGATGGAGCCATTATATGAGCAGAATGCAACCACCTAATGAGATTATGTACGAGGTCACTGAGGACGGCAAAGGAATCCTCACATCCTAAATAGTTTCAGGAAGCACCCAACTTTCCACCAATGTGTTTGGCTCAATGTGTTGGGGTCTGGTGCTTGTCATCAGAAGGTCACCAGTTCAAAGCCCAAAATTTGTGGAGTGATTTCACTGTTGGGTCCCTGTGCAAGGCCCATAACCCCCCCCCCCCGAAATGCTCCTGCGACAGTCTGATCCTGCATTTGTAAAATGCCCTTCATTTTGAGTGAAAGCATCTACTAAACAAATTTAATTGAAATATGCAGAAGGATTGTTCCACTGAAGATCTCTGTAGACTTCTGTGGGAGCTTGGCTGCTACTGACCCAATAAGGTGACACAGGACATGATCCCAGCTAAGTGCGGTGAGTCGCTGGGATGGAGCAAAAACGTTTGGGTGACCCCAAGGACCAGTTTGAAAAACTCTGGCTAAGTACATGTGCGAATGATGTTGTGGCTTGAGTATGCTGGGTCACATACATATATATTTATCCTGATACAAAAATGTTGGCCCTTACTTGAACCTATAAACCCAGCAATCATTTAACTTGCTAGATAATAATAAACATAGAGGATTCCACTGAGGATAATCCTCAACATCAAGTACAGTACCTGCTGCAGTATAGATCCCTTGATTTCACTTGCGAGTTATTTGATTCTAGCCCTGAAAGGATGCTTGCCAAACGGGGTCTGCCAAACACGCATCCCTGAGACGTCCAAAAGAGACTTGAATGGGTTCAGTTAAGGAATGGAGATCACTTACTAGGAGGACTTATTTCATATACATACTTTTCTCATCAAAACAGGAGGTAAACAGACGTAATAAATATTATTTGTATGACTGATTATTTTGGCACGGATTCAGGCAAACAGAAATGGCATTAATGAAAAAAATGAGAGAGGAAAGACCATTAGTTAAAAGGATCCAACATCATTCATTCTTCACTGCTAATAGGATTTTGGCCAAACACCATAACCTGGACCCAAACAGCACAAATCATCCCCCAGTGTTTCAGAGTAGAATATCTGGCCACCCTGCATGCCTTAGCCGAGCAGAAGTTACAGTCAATCGCTTAGTAAACATGAATAAAGACAAACTTGAAAGAAGTCTATACAGTAATGCACATTCAGAGGGTCGAACCATCTTCACTGTCAGATTACTTCAGGTAGCCTCTGGAGGACCCGTTACAGTGGGCCCTCAGACTCCAGAAGCAGAGCCCACTCACTCATACGTCACATATGAAACATTTTTATTAGTAATGCATTTCAGTGCACTCTGTTTTGAATTAAATGAAACAGGTAAGCTAAAGTTAACGCGTGCTAAATTTCCAAAAAAGCTTATCAGCTTTCAGCACTGCCCAAGTAGAAGTGTCATCACTAATTGTGAGGGGTGACTGAGTGACTCAGCTAGGACTTGGTCCCCTCGTCTAAGACAAAAAAACAGAAAGAAAGCAGAAAAAAGTACAAAATAGCAGCAATCAAAGGTAAAAAGAAAATACCTATTTTAAAAATAAAATATGTATATAATCAGGCATTTATACAAAAATAATTATTATATAATTATTCAAAATAATTGTCTGATTCACTTCCCTTACATCAGAGCTGTCACAGTAATAAAAATTAAATATGTTACATTATCTGGGCAGAGCAAAAGAACAGGTAGCAATTTAGCAAGCGAGCGCAACTTGGCGAGGTCTTAGCTGGCCCCCCACCACGCTTCGAGGCAGACTGGCTGAGCTCATCAGGGGTTAAAATCAGAAGTGCTATGCTGTGAGGAGCAGTGGTCCCTTGGGAGATGAGCAGAGGGGTTTGTAGTGACACAGGTAATGGGGGAGACAGAGAAATCCATGGGAACATATACAGAGGAGGAGAATGCTTTCATTTCTATTTATACCCTGCCTGAAACCAGGTGAGCGATGGTGAGTTACGGACTGTCCGCACCGCTAAACTTCAGTCTTCTGTTCTTGCCCCTCCACTCAAAAATAAGAGAGACAAACAGGCCTTTGAGTAATGGACTGGTTCCATAAGCATCATTACACACAGAAAAGAATTGACATGGAGGAGTACATGAGAGGGTTTTGAACTATGTCAGACTGAAAGTAATGATGGGGAAAATTCCAGATAATCCAGCCTTTTCATGTAATTGGTCAGGGGTATGACCAAAGCAGGGGGTGCTTAAAATCAACAACAACGACAACAGCCCAAATAACCAGGCCAGTTTTACACCGAGTGCACATGCCACAGATGTACGGAATATGGTAAGATGAGGTTCATGTAGAATCACGTTATAACGAGAAGCCATACATCTGGAAATGGTGCCATGACACGAGAAAAGAGCTGGGGTCTTCTGCACCTCCGGATATGCTGATGTTTTTGTTATGAAATGTAAGAATTGGGAAGCGTCTAATTAATCCCAACTAAATATTAGAATAACTCATCATTCTGAAATGCGCGGCACATTAACATAAAAACAAAGCTTTTGTAGACTTAACGTGGGTTTAATTTTCTCATAATAATAATAATTTATATACATTAACAATGACTAAAAGCATTTATCACGTGATGGGTCTTTTCTCTGTTAGGGCTTTTGCGTTATAGCTGGCTTTGCCTTCTGTGTCCTGTTAGCTTACCTGCTGTCGTCGCATCAGCTGGTCTGGGGGCAGCAGATGAAATGTAGCGTGTCGCTAATGCTAGTGCAGGCGATGAGCTATTTGACTGGCATCAGATAAAAATAAAATTCAGAAGGGAGGGCAAGAGCGTGTTTTACATAAGCACGGGAAGATCGGACTCTCAGCAAAACACATGCGGACGTACCCACCTGCCGTCATTATCAAATCTCATTGTATGTGGCCTGTGCGAGATTCACATTTGCTTGCTGTTTCAGGATGCACCGCTTTGTTATTGTCAGGCACGTGTCATGAACAACGCCATCCCTGCCATGATAACCTTTGCCACGTATCAGACATGAAAGCACTCCTTTATCACAGGGACAGGAGGAGGTGCCTCTTCTCCCAGGTGCCCCCGAAAATGGCGGTCGGTCGAAAAGATGGGGGGATAAAACAAGATGGAGTGAAAGCCAGCTTTGCATCAGACGTGGTAATAAAAAAGCACGGATCCTGGCAGCGATGGATGTGCCTTTGACACAGCATAAAAAGCATTTCCACGCTATCAGAAATCCATCTGTAAGTGTAAACAATGCCGGGACTGCCGGTGCATTCATCTCGTGTTTGCAATCCATTCCTGGTGGGTAATAGTTTCACTCTCGGCCCCCATTCCCGGTAGGTAATAGTTTTGTGGACAAATGTCATTGAGTAAAACAGACAAACATTTAAGCGGAGAGGCACCCTGACTGTGAAGCAGCCACTGACATCCGCACTATCGATTTCTCGTCCCAGGCACGCAAGCAGTGAAAGGGGGAGAATGCAGAGTCTTTATCCCCGTTAGCTGTCACAGCCATGGCCAAGGAGAGCCAGTTGGGGGGGAGCAGCCTTTGGCCAGCGTTTTGTTTTTTCGCTGCCCCCACAAGCTGAGTACCAGCCCAGTAACCTCAGCTCACCTCCTGTGGACCATGGAGCTGCACAAGGACATTTTTAGCAAAAAATATTAAACTGATTAAACTTATAAAAGACCTTGATTTGCTCCTGAACTCCATATGGCAGGATTTACAGGGTTTGCTCTAGACTGGCACTCTCAAATCGTCATCGCTCTACTGTAAAGGAAGTCCATGAGAATC
Organism: Mormyrops boulengeri; assembly: GCA_026781065.1. Taxonomy (NCBI): domain Eukaryota; kingdom Metazoa; phylum Chordata; class Actinopteri; order Osteoglossiformes; family Mormyridae; genus Mormyrops; species Mormyrops boulengeri. Next base: position 46,568,209 of record JAODLD010000001.1, read on the forward strand.
ATGGACTCAAGCAATTTGTAAAGTCAAACTGCAATACTGGACAAGACACTATAAATACAGTAAATACACTTTTATAAGTTTAAATTCAGGGGTGGGTCTTAAGAATTTCTGCTACTGGCTAACTGAGCTGGCTCAGCAAAAAATGTATGTTATGGCAGGACATGTTGAAAGAAGGGAATGAGCCACTAAGAGGCCCCAACAAAAGGGGTGTATTAGCATAACTAACACAATCAGAAAATAAAGGAACCATGAGGGGTCAAAACAAAACTGATAAAACAGAAATCAAGGCAGGGAACAACACCAGGAACACAATAATAAAGGCGAGGAGGTACTCAGGAAAACTACAATACATAACAAGGAATAATAACAGGGAATACTGCTAATAGGGAAACAGCAAAACGTCACAGGGTAACAGCTAAAGCAACAAAGGGAATCAGCCACAATGAACTAACAAGGAACTGAAAACGATGATGCAGGACAAATGGAAATCATAACTCAATTAACCAATCATAAGGACTCGGGGCAACAAGGAACAGGTGGGGCATATTACAATGAACAAGCAGTGGAGACTGGGAAAACATTATCGAAATTGAGGGCTAACTACACTAGGAACACAGCAGAATATGGTTAAACAGGGAATGGGCAGGGTTGACCAAAAACAGAAACACAAAGCAAAGACATAGATAAACAATCCCAGATGCTAGGAAAATCAAACCAATAAATTAAACAAAAGATTAGGCTAGACTCAAACTCACGACAAAAGATACTAGCCTCCAAGCCATGCACTCAGCCCATAGAGTCTGGCAGCAACCCAGGAAATAGAGAAAACACGCAAGGACAACAACAAATGGGATGGCCAGCGGGAAATGCTGGCCAAACTGGGAAAAGGCAGATGGGACAGGGTCAGACAGGCACCGACCCTGACAATGTAGTCTAACTTGCAATTTTTAAAATCAGACAATGGGCTAGTGTGAATTTCTTTGTACTAGCAAATGGCTGAGCTTAATTTTCAACCATGTTTATGTACCTTTTTTTCCACCAAACAATATTTTGAGGTCCATCTTGTTTTCCCTCTTGTTTTTAAAGGACCCTGGTGGCTTAGCAGTCCTGCATGCACCTCCTGTTCCCTGGATTTTGTGTGGGACTCGGCTCTGCTGCCATTTGTGAATAAATTACTTTGCTCAGTCCTCCCTGTATGACTTCTCTGTGGGAGATGGGCTTCTCATCTTGGATAAATCCTATCTTGTGCTAGAATAGGCTCACTGCAGCCTCAACTAGTTAAGCTCTTATTAAAAATGAATGGATGCTCCGGATAGGGTTTATTCTCAAAAATAATTTCATGCAAATAGACAACTGGGTAAACCATTTAGTTAAAAAAATATATCATACAGCTGCCAATATCCAAGAAATGCATACTAGGCATCAATCAGAGGCCTCTACAAACAGCTTGGTGGGGGTCTTGCTTACCAAATGAATATATTCACAGATTTAAATTCAATTATGTAAATGTATAAAACCATTGTTCATGCTTTAAACAAACTTAAGTATAGTAAAAGTAAAGTAGTAATATAGTATATAGGACATTTCAGAGATGTGGTGATAAAAGACAACAGTCAGGAGCTTCAAGACAATCTTCAGCCTCTGTTAGGAGTTTACAGGACAGCGGCTGCAGAAGGAGAAACTAGATTTGTGAAAAGAGACCCACAAGGAACCGAAATAAATGCCAGGTATCAAATTTAACAAGGCATTGAGTGACACGGTGGCAGGAAAAGGCATGAGACCCCTCTCAGAAGAAGAAGGCCTTTAAGAGCATTACATCTTGATGTGCTCACATGTGACAGTGGAGTCCTGCAGGGACGTCCCACACTCAAGAATTCCATTGTTTCAAGAAGGATCATTCATTTTTTCAGTTTCACAGAACCTAGAACATGCTTAGGGGGCTTCACTTGTTTTAACACATATCCTTTCTGCCTGAATAAAACCACTTTCTGGCCCCTAAACAAGCTGGTAAGGGTGTGGGATCTGGAGTCTCATTATTTATGCCTAATTCGATTGACACAAAAATGTCTAATAAATCACATCATGTAAGTCATTTTCCATAAAATAACTGATAAACTGTTGATAAGATAAACTGCTGATATCTAGGGCGTAGCTAGAAATTCTGGGCAGACTGACCAAATGCCACCTTGGGTCACTCCAATTGGTTAATTTTATAATTTTACATATTCAACAGCCCTTGTAAAGTGCTGGGCCCCTTGAATTTGATAGGGCATCCAAGGTCCTGCTGTGACCCTGGCTGATATTAACACTACAGGTTCCAATGTTTCTATAGTAAAAAGCAAGACAAATTATACCATAATACCACATTTCTGTGTCATCAATCTGTGTGTTATATCCTGTTCCATTTTTCAAGATCAATTAAAAATATCACAGGATCAGAGTTTTCCATATTAATATACTGACAAAATGAAATAACTTGGCAGCTTGAGCAATACCACGTGGAATCATACTGATCATGGTAGTCCTGCATCTGCATCAATTAAAAAAACCATAAAGGCATATTTAAAGAACTTTGGAAAATCAATGTAAGAGAGTGTATTTGGCAGATTTACACATCACATGCAACTATGAAGTAGAAAGGACCAAAAATCTCCCTGACTAGAAGGAAATTTTATTCCGAGATGGCAATTTTAAAGTCACTGCTCAATTTCAAAGCAATACATTGAAAACCTGAGTGTGCCCTTTTGCTTGCAGAAGATAAAAATCAACAAAACATAAATAAAACATTAAACGTCTTTCATAACACTGTGTTAAAGGGACGGGGGGACTCGGCTACAGCAGCATAACTCCGGCATGCAGAACTCTACCAAGGCAGGATCCTTGCCAGAGACTCAGACCTGTTTCCACACAGGGTTATTCAGGCTTCAGGCATTAATAGCTTGTTATCATTGCTCTGCGTGACATGAAAACAAGAGTAATAATACAGTCGGCCTGACACCTGTCTCAGCTCTACAACTTGCGAGCTTTTTAGCAACAATGCAGCACTTGAGATGGGCTCTGATTGGTCATACCGGTCACATGGGCCTGGTAGAGTTGGTGGCACCATGTCTTCCTCCTCCGTGTGCCGTGAAATGGCACATCTTCTGGAGAGTGGCGGAAGAGGGAGAAGCCTTATGCAGCATTTCATGTAAGACCTGCAGAGAGACCTTATCAGTCTTCTGTACCTGTAATGCAGGTATCTACATTTTGTTCTGAGAATTAATAGCACCTATAATAAGGTCACAGAACTTTAGAATATTTAATTTTCAGGTGAGAAAGAATATTAGGATATGGCATGTAGATTGGGATATAATATTTAAATTCAACTTGAGCATAACAAACATCCTGTAATGCCACAAAATAAATGAGTGAAGGCAGTTCCGCTATCATTAACATTGCATATTTTTGCTGAAACGCATATTTCTGTACACAAAAGATTCTAGCCCAAAAAAAGGAAAGCAAATGAAGTATTTATTGGAAATGGTTTATTCCGCCTCAACGTTATTTTCACAGTATTGACGAAGGTCCCCATGCATGGCAGGTTAATTTACTAACTTATTTACTTATCAGCTAGAGCCACTGCCTAGACATTATTAATCGCAATCGTCCGTCACCATCACGTCATATATCCTGCGACGTCTCCTGCTCCTGTCAATTTATGGCACTCCAGAGGGACACTACTGATGATCGGGCATCGTTTCCAAGGGCCGGCTTTCTGCAGAGCTAGCACCACCTGTCAGGCACATTAAACGCTAAATTTGCATTATTTATGAGGGTACCATTAAGATCCTGGCTCTTGATTATTTTGCAAATTCCCCATGGGAGTTAACGGAACACGTCGGGCAAAAACGTATCAGCCGCGACAGAGAGCGTCTACCCCGTATCTGATTTGCGGTACCTTAGTGCAATTTTGTTTGTTTATCACTGATTGATGGCACAGCGCTAGTGTTTATTCATCAGTGCTGTGACTCACGCTGGTGTATTGCAGGTTTAACCCCAACCATACTTACAACACTATAGTTTCCTAGCTGACTTTTTTCATCCAATCACCAGCATAATATCTACTTTTTTTATTTTTGTTCCCACCAGACAAACACCTCAAAGACTATAAATGGCTGATTAAATTATAATGATAGCTTAGACCCATTTCAAATAGCCCAGGGGAAACACGACACCAAACAAAACAAAAGCGAAGGCAAATTAAGTTTGTGTGTGTTGGAGTATTATTACTCAAAGTCAGCAACGGTACAGCATGTTCCTGTTTCTAAGTGATGCTGACACAACGTAGGTGCTTTGAAGACTTCCAGCCATCGTGCTCATAAGAAATATGCACCAAAACCAATAATGATTATAGTTTATGACTATTCTTTTATGCTACATCAGTCATATTTTTATATATACTCTGTATATATATATATATATATATATAACCAAACAATGTAAAGAATGCGTGAAATATGAGAATTCTAAAAACGTTTATCTATTGTATGATATAGATACACAATAAAACAAAAAAGGTTTTGTTCTGTTGAGGTTTTAAGAAACAAAGGTAGCAGAGAATACAGGGCTGAGGTCATTATAAAGACTGTTCGAGGCTAAAATTTGGTTTTGAGGTGTACGTGTGTTGTGGTCGAGCATTTCTTTGTAGTAATATGCTGCTGTCTGTACCCTAGAGTGGCTGCTGACTCATCCCTATCATCAACCGCATCGGAGAGCAAAGAGCGCAAAAACAAGACTGAAACAGGTTGTGGCAGGAAACAAGTTTTAAGAAAACATTCAAAAGAGGAACTAAATAATGTGCTTTCCATGTTAAATTTATAACTCATTATGCGTTGGACTCATACCCAGATATTCAGAAGCACATTATCGATTTTACCTGCTCAGAAATCAGATACTTTCTTAGACATGTGATAAGATTGTACAGTAAACATGAACAAATGAGCTGAAGACCATTAGCCTGTTGCTCGTATTGCATGACTATTAAATAACTCTTCAGTGTCTCTTTGGGCATTATCCTGACATAGGAAATTTTTGAAATGTAGAGTGATGTCCTTTTCTCCGCCCTGCCCTTCGGTTCACCCTCGTTCTCCCTGGCTGTGGCTCCAAGGGCTCCAGGGGCGCCAACGGGTCCCCCGGCTCCTGCTTGGCGGTCTCCTGCAGTCCCCCGGGCTCCAACTCGGTGGTCGCCTCCAGGTCCCGCCTCTGATGCCTCATCAGTTGCCTGTGGGTTTCCCCACCTCAGCTCGTCGGTCGCCTTCAGATCCCCCCACTATGGCTCGTAGATCAGGTGTGCCTTTGCCGGCTGTGGCTGCGCCGTCGCCTGCCACGGCTGCTCCTCCCTCCTCACCTGCACCGTGGTCCCCTCTGTCTTCCTCCTCGCCTCTCCTGGTGCCCCCTCCAGCTTCCTCCTCGACTCCTCCGCCTGTCCCTCCGCCTGCCTCCTAGCCCCCTGCGAGGTCCCCTGCGGTTCCTGCCTCTCGGTCGCCGAGGGTCCCTCCGCCTCCGGCCTCGCAGTCGCCTGCGGTCCCTGCGGCTGCCTGTCACTCTGGGGCTGCCTGGGGCTCCCTCAGGCTCCCTTCTGTCCGTCGTCCTCGGTGTCCCTGCCTCCTTCCTTCATCCCTCCTGTCTCTGTTCCTCATCCCTCTGTGTCTCCTGTGTTCACTCCTGGTCCCTTTGTTCCTCCGTTCTCTGTTCCCCCTAAGTCTCCTTTCCTGGTCTGCCTGTCTGCGTTTCCTGTGTTATGTGAGGTTCTCTACTACTTCTTGTCCCTGAGCCAGTTCTGTGTGTCCATCCTGTTCCCGGTCTCCCGTTGATGGTCTTGTCTTGCTTTCCATTTCCTGTTTTCCTGGTCCCGTCTCGTCCGCCGCTCCCCTTGAAGTGTGCCTTTGGGGGGGGGTTCTGTCATGACCTGCTCGTACCACTCTCATGTGGACCACGTCCTCTCATTTACCTCCTGTGAAACCCTGATTGTTACCAGCTGTTTCATGTGATTTCCAACTTGTCCTGTGTATTTCAGTCCGCGTTCAAGTCTGTTTCCCCAGGTCTGTCATTGACGTCTATACCGTGTCTTTGTTGTGTGCTTGTAATAAAACCCCTGCCTTTTGGATTTCCGTCTACCCGACCCTGATTCCTCATTCCCTGCTCGCTCGCCCGACACATGGATACAACAACGAGTGACAACCGGATACACAGCACAAGAAGTACCTACACTAAAAAATACAAACAGAGGCTGTATATAAGACATACATGGGGCTATATACATGTGCTCACAAGGCATGCTGGGACATGCAGATCCCGCCAGTGCTACAGTATTATAGCATATTTGAATCATGCATAGTTCAGCAATTTAATTTGTAGGGTAACGTAATTTGAAAAGCCTTTTGAAAGAGTCAATAAAATTCTGTAAATAGCGACACTTATATTCATGTAATATACAAATGTCAATTAGATGCCTGCCTGAGACAAAAAGAAAAAAAGGAAAAAAATCATTTACAATGATCATCCGCTTATAGTAATCAGATGTGATCACTTTAAACGGATTCCACTGTATTGTGTTAGTCTGACTAAAACCAGACTTTTAAAGTACATGTACTGAAATTGTACTAAATCGAATTTCTCGGAGTCGGACTAAGACACCCAGATAATACGACTGGGAGTCGATTTACTCTCACATGTATACGTTCAATCGGACTCAAACAGGCCTAGGCGCTCTGCACATGCTCCATAGTTTCCTCCCTGGGCATTGAACTGGCAGTGACAGAAGAAGCTTGGAGCATAGCAGAGGACGTACATCATGTGCAAAATCTACAGTGCTGTAAAACTGTCCAATTAACTGCTCTAACATAACTAAAGGGCGTCAAAGTACGGCACTTCGTGATGTTGGCTTTCCACTAGAGTAAAAACTGGTACCAGTGCCGAATGACATCACAATGTACTGAATTCGAAAAATGGCTGTAGGGGGACTGGACAACATGTAATATTAATACCAACACCGCATCCTATGGACATCCAATTCTTACATTGCTAGACAGCTAGATTAAGATTAAGGTTTTTTTCTTACCATCAATTTGGTACAGATATTATACAGCAGGGAGTAAAAAATTATTTCTCCATCATAGGAAAAAAAGTTTTGCAGTTTCAATGATTATTCCTTTTCAAGATTATCTAGTATATGTTTAAAAATCAGTTTAAAGTTAACCTCCGCTGCTTTTAAATGAGCGCTGCATGCGTTCTCCGAGACAATCATAATCATTTCACATCCTTGCTGTTTAAATCACTCCTAGATGGGTGCATGAGAAATTCGTGTTAAATTCCTTATTTTGTTTCATAGATACCCCAATATTTATTACAACAAAAACAATTTGCAATATTTGAAAATTTTCCAGGACCGTGCTGTCATAGTATATTATACAAAATACTTTATTTCAAGTTATGCTACCCTGATCTTGTTGTATGTGTTCTTTGGTCCAGATCACAATTAAAGCTTGTGTCACTTCATTTGTCCATGCCCCTGTTCTTATTAATTTTATTATTTTTTATGTCTGTGCCTCGATAGGTCAACCGGAAAAAAACCCAGTACCGATACTAAACTGAGAGGAGTCATATCGCCACCTATGGTAGCAGAGTCGGACATACTTCCGCCAATAAATTGATTCCTCTTCTGTGCATGTATACCGGGACAGTTGTCCGAATAAATGGCGTAGTCCAGTTATAACCGTAGCTCGACTTAGCTGTACATGTAAACGTACCGACTAAGAATATCTTAGAGATTTACTGGTCTCTTACAACCTTCCTCCCCTGCTTTGATCTGAAGGAGCGGGATATCAATCAGCATCTAGAGTAGAAAGAACATTCTCTTACAGAGCTCGCCAGTTGTGGAATAGTCTTCCAGCGGATGTGTGAAATTCAGGCTCACGCTTAGTATTCAAGTGTAGACTAAAAACACACTTGGTTCTAGCTCTAGCTAACTGCTCACTCCCAGTTAGGCCTGCAGTGTGAGGTGTAGAGCTGGGCGGGCATCGGTGCCACTGGCTTTGGATGAACTGAACTGTCAATGCTGTCACTCTAGCTTCACACCCCCTTGTGGAATTGAAGTGCTGACGTTCAGGGACTCCCCATGCCTGCGTTCCCACCTGCCTCTCTCCTCTTCCTCCTACTAATGCTGCCATAGCCATATCTGCTAGTGCTTACATATTGCACTCACCTAAATGTTTTCACTGCCTCTAGTCTCCCCTCCTTTGGCTAATGCACCTTTTATCCATCCCCCTCCTGGAGTGTGCTGCCTGGAGACCCAAAAAAATCAAGATATCCTGCCTACCCTGCTGCCTGCGATGCCCATACTACCTGTAACGTCATCCTGGCCTGCCTATCCTTCTGCCTGTGATGTTTCTCCTGCCTGCCCTGCTGATGTACCACCATTTATCACCATTCATCCTGCCATCAGAAGCAGCACCAGCACCTGCATGCCATCACCTGCTTACCCCCTGCATTGAGACTCAAATCTTAAAAATCTTGACTGTGTAAATTAGGATTTTGCCATCTTGTTCATTTGACTTTCTCTGCCGGCCCCTGGATGATGGGCTCCCCCAATGGTTCCTCCTAAGGTTTCTTCCTTCTTGGGAATTTTTCCTTGCCACTGTCACCTCTGTTTGCTCACTGGGGGCTTTAGACAGGGAAAATGTAATGTTGTGAAAATGCGCTATATAAATAAAATTGAATTGAAAACTGAATTGAAATTTTAGTTTGATATGTACCTTTTCCTGGGTGGATAGCTCTTTCCTATTTGCTGAACATCTTTCACTGCCTCCAGTACTAAACGCTTCTCAGCGAGTTCAGGGCCGCTGAGAGGAAAACAGCTTCTGTTCAACACAAGGTTTGTAAACAAAAGACTGTTCCGGAAAATCTCAGGAAGAGAGGCCCACTGTGCCAAACACATGTCTATGAAAGTGACTGAATCACATCTAAATCCAACCAATAGAGTTATTTTATTACAACGCTTTTTTCCCCCTCTCTCCTTAACAGCAGGTGAGTAATTTGCTGGCTATTTTTAGTAGGAGTTTATAGAGCAGAATAAATTAAAATCCTTCATCTTATTCTTCAACAGTGCTAGCATGTAACAGCTATGTACCTACCCTCCATAATTACACTTATGGAGAGTTTCAGCCAGAGTTCCGTTTAATTTTAAGTTAAATGTAAAAGTCACTAAAACATAAACTGACACTTCTAACTTCTAACTAACTTCTCTCAGTGCACTGATCCTGTATCACAGGCAAGCACCACAAAGGAACAGAGCAGAGGCCTAATTCATGCCATGCTTTAAATTCCAGACCAGAGAGAGCACCAGTCTCTACTGACAAGCCTTTCTCTATCCTAAGCACAAATTTTATTGGGTAGGAAAAACTACTCTGGCAGCCTAACATCACAACTTGGCACAAGAATTCCGGTTTAATTTAAAATCAAGTTCTACGATTTGCCATTTCCATTTACTATTTATTTATTTTAATGCTACCTCACTGGCACAACCAAACTGCACCTTATCAGTACCGGGTTTACTGCAGTATCCACACTCATCAATGTCAGCTGTCCTGATGTTTTTGCACTATCCTGCAATGTTTACACAGATTGCACACTATGCACTCTCCGTGGTTAGGTTACGTGTTAGTCTTATGTTAATTTATGTGGCACCTTGGTCGGAGAGAAACACTGTTACGGTTTTAACTATGTACTACACTAATTGTATATGGTTTAAATGACATTAAAGACCTACTTGACTTGACTTGACCAAAACTCGGTTCCTTCACTAGGAATATAAATAATTGTTTGGCATTTAAAACCCAAAAGAGAATGGCTAGATAGTCCAGCTCCCTGCTTTGTGTTTGCTGTTCCATCTGCTAAGTTTGATCGTATTGTTTTCCATATTTTACCTATTCATTATTAGTGTGCCTGATCATTTTAAACAGGCAGGACGATGGATGAACCACAAACATGGGCAAATTTCCTTCAAATTTCCGTTTGCAAAATCCAGAACGAGTCATTGCAAGTAGATTAAACCAGTTAGAGCTCATGCTGTTAAATCTGCTTACCTGTAAATCACACTCCCTGTATTTATCAGCCTGTGGTTTGCGCTGTAGACCTCCAATGGTATTTTCCACATAACGGTCAGAGTTTAATAAGGTTTTAAAGAAAAAAAAAAAGCAGCACGCTGGTATTTCATTATGGAAACAAGATCCAGGATAATACTAATCTGCACATCATTTCAATAAGCGCACATTGCAATGGTATTATGGTGGCTCTTAAACAATGATTTACCCACAATTCTCACCTTAGAGTGTCCCTCCTCACAGCCGAATAATCAGTCCTTCCAAAAGCTGAGCAGCCTGGATGATTAATTCCTGCATTCCAGCTTTGAAGGGAGGGAGGGGGTTTCCAGTATATTTAACAGATTACATCCCACAGTGAAAATAATGCAAAACAGAGGCGCTTGCATGCATTCTGGCCACCGGGCCTTAAATTAATCCTAATATCTGACAAACCAAATATTGCCAGCCTGGAGAGTACGGTGTATGAATTCTGGGAACATCCTGGTACATCCTGAATCTTAAGGGGCCCAAAAGAACAACCTATGGTGTGTGTGTGCGCGTGTGTGTGTGTGTGTGTGTGTTGGGGGGGGCAATCAAAATCAATGTACCTCAACAGCATAATAACGGGGTCATCTCATCACTCTGAATGACAATGCAAGGGCATTGTGTGGGGGGGGGGGTCATGTGAATTGACGAATGAGATCAAAGGATGTGAACCAGCAGTCTAGTGTAAAAAGTCTGGGACTCCAGCCCCTGCAAAGCACACAGACAGACAGCCCCCAAACAGACCCAGTACCAGCTAACTTGCTAAATGTACAGTGCAAGGGGCACAGAAGTACCTTTCATGTTGATTCTAGTACAGCTACGTAGTGGTTTAGGAGTGTTCATTGATCGTTTAGGACAAAACAGCAGTTCTGCCTCCAATTGCACATGTATATTTAACTTCTCCTATTTAGCATTACCGCCAAAAGGCAATAGTTGACAGGCACTTGACCCCGGCACATCAAATATTAATGCATTTTGCATCAATTTAGCATCTAATGGTCAGTCCACTTGAATGGCCACAATTAATCATGTAAATGACCGTGTCTGTTCTGCCCTTTAAAATCCCAGCCCACTCTAGGGGATTTGTTGACTATTAGCATTTAATACATGCAAATGTATAAAGTCTTGCAAATTGATTAGTGTTTTATTAGACCACACTTTCCAGTTACTCTAATACGTGGTAAGGAGACTCTTTGGATTATGGGAAATAGACATGGAGAACTATGTTACAGATATATGTGTTATGTGACTCCCTACCTGTCCTTTTGTTCTCTAACAATCGCATTTCGGTGAAGTTATTCCTTTGCACCTCCAAGTATGAACGGAAGTGCTTGTTCTGAAATTTTTCCTACAGCTGAACAGAATTGAGGTCTGTCTTCCTCAGCCCTGAGCCCAGACTGATACACTTACCTTGACGTGCAGACACCGCGTCATAAATATGCATGAGTGTGGAGTGGGTCGCGAAAAGCAATAAAGCGTCATCATCACAAAGAGCGCCCTTCTGTCATTCTCCATCTTAAGCCCTGTTAATAAACACTGACATTCCCGGCCCTTGACCTGGAAGGCAGCTGTGAAGGTGAAAATGTAGATGCAGCCGCGAAATGGAAACGCGCACCACCCTGGCCCTGCGACTGGAGAACCAAATTAATCCACAGCCCTGGTTCAGAAACTAAATAGGAACACGAAAGAGGAAAAAACTAAGCAAATCTAAATGGAACCACTTGAAATAGTAAGCTAGGCTTATACATTAACTAACATCTGTTTTTAATTGTTTTTAAAGGATTCTTCCCAATGCTAATAATAAAGGTCAAGCCAGGAATTCTTGGGGATGTAAATGATACCAACTGAGAGTTTGCTGTAGTATCTGATCCTACCAAAATGATAAACAGGGACAAGCCTTCATGATGGATGCCTGCAGGATGGAAGCCTACATGATTGAAGAATCTCACCTCTAAATTTGCCTCCCTTGTTTTACTTGAATAGTATAATTCTATCAACGGGTATTACGATGCATCAGCACAACGCTTAACCTCTGCTTGGTGAAGGAAATATAAATAATACATAAAACGTTAAAGAGCTGATAAAAGTGTATATTGTCATGAAAAATGTGAAGTCTGTAGTCTTTTTCATCCCTAATATTCTGGTCACTTTCAGCAGTTTTCAGCATTAGTCCTGGCAGGATGTGAAGGCACATTGATGTGTGCTGATGGTACCTCCACCCTCATCAGTATGTCACGAGCACCCACCAGACAAGGAAAGAACATTCATACAAAAGGCATCCTCAGATTCCCAGCCTGTTTTAAACTCTTCAACCCTCACTGGAATGATGCCAGTTTGATTTACCGCTGCTGGACTCTGCAGAATGCTGCAAAACAACCAAATATTTGTGGTAAGGTGCAGAGGCCACTGTTTACCCTGGAACAATTTAACCCAGTGAGCTCCAATACGCTTCGATTACCGAAATCAACCATGAACATTCACCTCGCACAAGATGCTTACAAGGTACATATTTTGTGTACCAAGAATTTTTTTTAGTTTGCTAGCATTAAACATATGATTGAGTAGACAAAATCTCTCTACATTTACAACTAGCTTAAGAAAAAGACACGATTGGTCATTGAAAGTATTAATCAGCGAATCCAAAGCTTTCAGCTTTTTTTCTCAATGTATCAACGAGGGTGAGTTAGACCCGATTCAAGCACAAAATAAATATAAAATTAGGTTGTTTTGTATCTACTCCATATTTGAAGTTATTGTGGCGTGATCCATAAAAACTTGGTAAAAGATTACAAAATGTGGGACTTTTTTCTTTTCTATTATAAATGCAATCACCAAGTGTTAAATAGAACAAAAAAGAATCAAGCATTTATCATGAGCTCCCTTCAGGCACCCTGATCATAGACCCATAACTCTATGATGACCAAGCCAATGTTATTGTGTTAAGTCCAGTGCTTGCCAAGCTCTGTACAGAACTTTGAATGGCTTTGATTGGCTTGGTAATTACTGTGATAAAAGCCTATATAGCCTCGCCGCATACAAATGCCAATTATTATTCTGGTTCTTTAGTATCAAAATATCATTTTTGTTCATATAATTCAGCATTCATTGCACTTGAAGGTAACTCTGCATGTAGACTTTTGTTGAAAAATGACTAAGATATCAGTCGTTGAATTATACTCGACCACCCGTGCGTTATGTGGCTCGAAGTGTTCATTAAAACTGCAGTGAAAACCGTATAAGGAGAGGTGGGCTATTTGGAAAACTGATCAGATTTGTATTAAGTATTAAGTACAGCCACATTAAAACAGCTTAACAGAGTAATACGTTACGTATAATTATAATTCTATAGTATAAGTATAATTATATTTTGTAAAAAATCCTTATAGAGGAAATAGGCAATATTCAGTTATGTATTTTGGCCTACTTATAAAAGGAAAGTAATTTAAAAGTATATATATATATATATATATATATATATATATCTCATTGACTGAAAACTATTTCAGGTAAGTGAAAGAAACACAAGCAGGTAGTTACATATGCATTTATATATTTAAATATAATCAGGGTGCATTCAGTTTTAACATTCATTTTTTCCCAACAAACCTCCCACTTGAGTCTCAGGTGAAACTTTCTGGCTGGAGGGAAGGTGTCTCCGTAAAGCCACCCTCAAAATGCTCTCACGTCTCTCTCGTAGAAGATGGACCTGTCTGCGGTCCGGCTGTCTCTGTTATTACATTTCCCGCTTTGATTGGCGCCGGGGAACAAGCCGCCGCGGGCCTGTATTTCCTGCAGGCGACGCCCACCTCATTAGACCTCATGCAGGGGGGCTGTCTGTCAGCACCAGGGTTCAGTTACAGGGAAGACGAAATGCCGGAGTGAGTCTCAGTACACAAATAGGGCTACATTAGACGACAGTTACGGACTACAGATTTCGGCACCTGATCATCGGTCTCCCCCCCCCCCCCCCCCCACCCCCTCAATCCGCTTTCCTTCCTTATAAAAGATGAGATAAAAAAAATTAGATTTCATTCATTAGTCAAAGAATTTGCATCAAATTACAATTACTAAAAAGATACCAAAAAGCCACAAAAGGGAATTTATCTGCTAGTATCTTCATGAAATAGATAGTTTTAGGTTGCAGTTAATTCCTACTTTCTCTTTTGTTAAACAGTTAAACGCATTTTGCTTTTAGACACAAGTGAACCATATCCTTGTATCAAAGAAATAAAAACATTAATTTAATACTTATTTTAAAGAAAAACACCCACATCAATGATTCATTGATCATGGATCACAGCCATTCATCGACCTAAATATTAAATGGATGGTACAGCTAATGACAGTGACAATCAGAACATTTTTTTTGTTCCCAAGAGTGGATATTTGCTGATTTGAAATAATCTACAGAAGGCGATAACACAAAAGTAAAATTATAGCATCTCTACAACCATGTCTTCAGTAAAAATACATGCAGTGATAAAGTTAGGATTAGAAAAGACCTGTAAATACACACCCTGCACTCGCAGGCATTAAAAGACTGATTAGTTCTCTGCTCTTAACCAAGAGATGCACTTATCATTGAGCGGCCTACGTGCGATTTTTATCATAACACTGCATCCTTCAAAAACAGCCTCCCGAGAGGGAAAAAAAAGGCAAGAAAAAAGAATGCACTGCATTATACAACACAAACATTGCTACTGGGTAGTCCTTCAGAAGTCTGCACCAGGGATACTAAAAGTAAACTAAACCTCATTTTACTGGATTGGACAGACAGACAGATTAACGGAGGACATTGACGAGCATCTGCTCAGTGGATACCTGTATCCCATCTACCACCTGCAACGCCCTTGTGGCCCTGTCCAGTTCCATGCTTGCTCCAATTAATATCCCTTTCATTTAATATCCTTGGCTTCTCCAGAGCGGATGTGGATTTATTTATGCCTTGAACGCATAAAGTAGATTTTTCGGCCATCATACACTGTGGGTCTGTTGGTGAGAGTCAGCAACTGCCTGTTGCACTGGAGTGTGTGACACAGTCAGACGCGGTTGGTCTCTATCCATATAGCCCCGCTGTTGTGTTAGGCCGCAAATTTTCAGCTGGAGCCGATGGGAGTTGATTGTTCATCGGCCTTGGTTGGCGCTAGGTTTTCACCGCCGACTTGTGTGGCAGGGCTGCACAAAGACATGGCTGACCCCCCCTGCAAACCATCAGCCATACTCACACACTTACACCCCCCCAGTGTGTGGGCCCCTGACAATCTTACCCTTTCTCTCCCCTTATGGGTGCCCCTGCTGAGCGGAGCAGAAGATGGAATATCGATAATGATCATTCATCGCTCTTGTGAAACCTCAACATCTGCAGGTTGCACAGGCTGAACAGATGATTATGTACGGGGAGAGTGGAGCAGACTAGAGAAAAACTTAAAAGAAAGCAGGACGATAAGGCCCAAGATACACAGTTAGTCCACAGGAAAATGCTTTGTGACCCCCATCATACTCTGTCTTTTAAAAAAATGCCTGAATACATCATTGATCCAAAACCAAAACAGTACAGCATTTCATCTCGACCTCTGAACTCAAGGCAAATATTACACATGATTGAAAAATCCAGTGCCACTATTTTTGCCTGAACTTTGTGACTATAACTCACAATCTATAATTTTAAAAATGTAATTCCATGTCAAATGTATTAAATACCAGTGAATCAAGTGAAGTAAACTAGTTAACCAATCTCACTAATGAAAAGTAGGAGCACCATCACCGAAGCCCACAAAGCTTCAGATTTTCAGCTCTCGAACGACCTTGTATTAAATCCTTGTATTCTTTTGATTTTTTAAGCCTTGGGTCCTTCAGTGGTTACTAGTTACTACATGAGTGAAAACTACAAGGTCACATATTGAGCAGGCCCTTCCGGTCTTGGAGAAGTTCGGCACAACTGTGAGATCGCTGGGGCGAGATGACAACCTGAGACGGCTTCGGCGCCGTCCCACAAAACAGCTGAGGGATGCTGGAACCCGTAGATGTGCCACACGGCAAATTGTCGCGATTACATGGAGAGCAGACCTCCTACCGGTGGGGACCATCACGACTACACCACAGGTCGTATGTCCACAAGTACGGTCTGTGGCAGATGGCAATTTCTTGTTCCTTCATAAAAAAGCAGGGGGGGTGGAGAGTCTCTACAATGTAATACATCTCCTCTATTGATTCCTGGGTGTTGGAGCCGGCTAGTATTTAAACAATAATTGATTTCCTTCCTCGCAGCGGGCCGGGGAATATCGATTTAGCACAGCTGCGACCGCTGAGCTACTAATCAGTTTTGAGATAGTTAGTCAAAACGTTATCATGGGCGTAAAAACAGCAGAGCAGCATTTCCATCACCCAAGCCTATTTTAAGAGAGCTTCACAAGCCAGTTGGCAGCAGAGGGCAGGGAAAGGGAGGTGCACGCAATTTATCTGAATCTGAATTTATCTGATTTATCTGCCCCAATCTCTTTTTTTCTCCCACACTCTGGTTGTCATCAAGGTCCATAATGTGAGGATCCCCCCCTGACCTGATAGCTGAACCCACCAACTAAAGAGAATGATGGAGTGTTCATAAACAGGGAGGGAGGGGCCATCCCAGTGCCAGCAATGTGAAACACACACACACACACACATACACACACATACACACACACACACACACACACACACACACGTGAGACTTCTGGAACACCAACAATTATCTGATGTCACAATTCAAATGGTAATTTACTCCAGGTAAAACTTTAGCTGAAAATGCTAAATGGTGATTACTGAAGCAATTATTCGTTTAAATTCTGTCTTTTGGGCAATGGATACTCAGAACTATCCAGACTTGAGACAGTGTCTACCAGGAGCTGCGCATTCACTAGGGCTTATAATTGCAATGAAAATGTAGTTTCCCCAAAACAGCCCCAGTGACACCCCTGGTGGCGACAGAGGGTATAATTACAATTACTGTAGAAAACAGCCTGTAAACAAAATCCTGCTGCGGTATCCACCTTCCTTTAAACACAAATAGCATGTTAGATAGAGAATTAGATACCATTGGTAAATTTTTGGTATTAAACACCTCCCATAATTGACCACACAGCTTTCATATACATAATCCTGGTATATAACCTTTTAAACACAAACATATACCATTACTGGAACTTCCCACCTTCTGTGGAATATCTGAAATCAAACATGGCTAGAACACAGCTATATTCGTGCATGCTTCAAAATACTGCCATACAAAATCTACCTTTAGCATATGTGACTTGTTATTCCATCAGTTTTTCCCTTAAATACAGAAGATAATCGCTAAAGACTTAGCTAAGAGCAAATTACAATGATTTATAGAGCAGGAGAGCGTCTCCTCTGTCTGTGTAATTACAGTGATATGTATTCCCAATTTCTTATAACCTCCATCCTGTAGTGTACTAAGGCTGGCCGATTGTACATTTAATACATCTCAGTGAACGTAAAGTCTTTTGTTAGTCAGTGTTAAATCATTTTTAACCTGATCTTTGCAATGCACAGATAAGGAAACAAGTTCTTGGTCTGGCTCAGTTTAGATTAAAAACCTTCCCTGGAGAGAATATGTATGCAAGTGTATTTTTCCCTTGAAGAACTGAATGGGAATTATTATGAATTCTGGGAGTCTGCGACGTAAGTGTTAGCCTTTAGGAAAAATGCTGATAATGTTTCAGGGTGGCTTGCAGAGCTGGTACCGTACTCCTTTTCTGTTATCGGCAAGCCGCTGGGCCCCACCGACAATAGTTGCCCCGCGAATGAGAACGAGAGATGCAGAGTGTAACATCACTCCAGATCTGTTAATGCTGATTGTACATTTGTGCAGCATCATAGCATGCTCCAGACCAGGGGTCACCAACATGGTGCCCGCAAGCACCAGGATGCCCCCAAGAACCACATGAGTCGCCCGTGGACCTGTTCTAAAAATAACTCACCAGTGAGCAGCGTCCAAAATTTTATTTTATCCTGTTGCTATTCTTCTTTAATCACATTTGCATTTATATAGATTTGAGAATGACAATATCTTAAAAAAAAAGCATTTAAAACATGTTTATTATACATGAAGTTTAGATAAGTTTATAAGGGCGTTTCAAACTGGTAGCCCTTCGTATGGCTCAGTACCCATGAAATAGCTCTCAGATTCAAAAAAGGTTGGTGACCCCTGATCCAGACAGTGGTAATTTGCAATAATAAGGCATGTTTTTTCTCTATACAGAATCTCAGGAGCGGCAACTTAAAATGCGCTGAAATGTTTGGCTCTATCACACCAAAGTGAAGCTTTCAGCTAAAAACTACTGCATTGTTTTTTCTATATACCACATAAATAATATTAAAATATGCAGAGAGCAGACCACAAAGCCCAAGTATCAAGAATCTTCCAGCACTGACCAGGAACTTTTTATGGAATCTCACACGTATATTCATTTGGCAAAATCCTTTTGCTAAACATCTAGTAAATAGATTACATTTATAGCTACTCTTCCGAGCACTCAAAGCGCTTCGCAGTTATGCCTCACATTCACCCATTCATACATGACACATTCATACACCGGTGGCAAAGGCTGCCATGCAAGGCGCCAACCGGCACACCAGGAGCAATTTGGGGTTCAGTGTCTTGCTCAAGGACACTTTGATGGGGTCAGGAGAAACCAGGGCTCGAACCTACAACCCTCCAGTTGCCAAACGATAGCACTACCTCCTGCGCATCCATCTTCCCCAGTGATAAACAATGTCTTGTATCTCCAGAGAAACACGTGAAACAAAAACTTATATTAATCTTTTTTCCCTATGAGAGTTCATAATTACAGTATGAACTTTAGTTTCAGTCAGATTATGAACAATGCTGAAGGTATAATTCTTCACTGTGGGAGAGGTGCAATAAGCATACAATAGCCAAAATAATAGCTGAAAACCCCTGTAATTCCCTTTTTCATTTCTGAGAAAAAAAAGTTCTTTTTTCTCCTGCTTATCATCAGCTGTACATACAGACAATAAAATTAGAAAATAGCTTACAGAAACAAGCTGTTATGGCCAATAAAACCAGGCTTGGTGGTCCCAGCCTGAGGCATGGGAAAGGATGGACCATGGAGAGTAAGGGTTGAGCCTGTGTGTGGCTGAATGGGTTAGGGCACTGGTTTTCATCCCAAGGGTCCCTAAAGCAATTTTCCCATTCGGTCCTTAAGCAAGACTCTTAACCTCAAATTGCTCCAAAGACCCTACTCTCTCAAAAATGCATGATGCTTTGGCTAAAAAGGGTCTGCTAAATACATAAAATGTAAATGAGTCTTTCAGTATAATTTGTGCATGCGGTCCATCTCCATGCTGCAAGGACAGACAACAAAATATTTTTTAAGCTCTGACATACATTCATTTATAGCGTGATCAGTGCAAATTTGATGTATATGTAGGCTATTCTTATGCATATTGCAAAAATCTATCTAGATAATTTCTAGTCAAAGCAGCCGCTGGTATTCACCATTAAGCTTTTAATATGCAATTATTTATAGGTCTATGGCACAAATCTCTGGATCTGGATTTTTTGTAAATATGTATTTAGAAGCCAATTTTAGAGCAACATACAAAGAGCAAAATGCAGGCCCTCGTCTCAAGTGATAAACACAATCAATGGCAATATTTCCATACAACTGCCATGTTAGTCACGTCTCTCGAACTGAATTTCAACATTTTTAAATAGGCCAAAATACTAAAAGCTTCGGCAATCAAGTGCTATTACGACCTAGCGATATTTCATTAACCGCGGCCGACGTCGGCTCTACAAATTAAATCCTTCCAGTAGATGGTACCGAACCTAGCAAGGGCCATCGGCATACAACTCACGCTCCCCTTCCGGGGGTTAAATTTAATTACCCATTGCAGTGCCCCCTCTTTCGCTTTCTGCGTTATGGCTTGTGCAGCACAATGAGACAAGGTAATTCCCCTGAAGCGAGGTCGGGTCCCTCTTGGCCTGAAAACAGTCGAGTTGGCTAACAGCAGCATGCCCAAACGAGTAGTTATCGTCACATAATTCCTGTACAAGCCAGAGTGTAAATCGAACGAGTGTATATCTACCCACTTAAAAACAACAGCATGTATATCCATTTCAAGAAAGCCTCTATTCACACGCCCCACCGTAGCCATAGTCTGCTTGCCAGAGAACAACCCTTTCTTCTTGAGCTGAAAGCACATCATGCTCACTGTAGGTTTGATCTGAACTACATCCTGAGAACATTATATTTGGTAAGAGCTCACAAGAAAAGAAAAAAAGAATGGTTAAAGATAAAGAACGTTGCTGGGTGCACAATGTCAGTTAAGAACGTGTCGGAATGCACGTTTAGCATGGTACCATTGTTTTTCTTTATGCCTGCAGCATGCTTCCAAAAGCTAACGCCCCTCCTCCCACCCTAAACTCCAATTTTCCTACCCTGTACATCCCTAAACTTACTTGAACAGTGCGGGTGTTTCGGAACTAAAAATAAAGAAAATGCCCTATGCAGTGAATTCTTTTATATTAGACATGTGTGCAGCCAATCATTCGAACAAAACTGCGACTGATAACCTCAGAAACAGTAAGTCACCATGAAGCCCATTTGGGCTGAACACAGCACCACGCAGCTCAGTTGTAATTTTAAAACCTTTTTTTAAAATGTCAGGCCAACTGAGTTCAGAAATCTTCTGCATCAACTCTGAAAGCAGAAATGTTATTTTTGCGTAAATTAACTATTCTTTCCCCTATTGTATCCCATTGTTCCGATCTGATTGAGTCAATGAGATTTGTTAAATTAACACAGCAACAATTCTTTCTTATGTGAGACAAGTAATCCCAGCTGAATTTTACTCAGACATCATGACTGCCACAGGGAGTAGCTTGGTCAGGATTGGAGTTGTCCAAAGTTTTCTCCAGACAACTACAGCAAAGAGTCTTTGTGTCGAGTAAAGGAGGATAACAAAAATACAGTGTAACATCAAAATAAGCTTGAACGGCTGTATGAAAGATCCAAAGTAAAGAAAAATTACTGAAAAATAGGACATAGCAGTATATCAGAAAGTAGTAAGTCAGGGGCTTTGTGTTATGCTGGTGTATATTCCGACTTATCTGACTTAACTCATCTAATTCACCTTTAACTAACGGTATCGACAAAATTATAATTAAGGAAATAATGAACATTACAGTGGAAACCAGCAAGCTCAAGCCTCCTTGACTAAACTGAAAATGGAAGATATTTACAAACTAACAGGACACATTAATACTCCGAATCCAAGAAGGCGGATATTTGAATGAATACGACCAAAGCAGAAACATTTCTATGGCTTAACTGCTTCTTAATGTGTCAGTGCATTGCAGGGTGTTTTGGGGTCACCAGTTTGCGAAAGGTAACTGATGTACCCAGAAGGAAAATACAGTCAAAAATACTAGGAAGAGTAGAACTCTTTCAGTCATGGAGCTGGACTGAAATCCACGCCCCCAGAACCAGGAGGCAATGTCATAAGTCAACATGCCACCCCAAGGCCTGCACCTTTACAAAGACCCATAAATACTGATAAATATATTGTCCATACTATCACATTATTAATATACCACCCTTGTAGATCCTGAGTAGTTGGGTGTATGTCGAGGCTAAGTTTTAACAGGCAAAGCATTTACTGCACGCATATAAATGCGCAAATCCATTTTGGTTTTCGAGATGCACCAAGGATTCCTCTATCTGTAGTCCCGGAAGGATGCAGGGGGGAGAGGGAGGCAGAATATGTTCAGATTTTTCAGCCCTTTAAATAGTCTCAGTGGTGGGGAGGAAGGCAAAATTAGTTCAGTTAGGGGAATAATTAGTTCAGCCACGTGCTTAGGTGGTATGAAAATCCACAAGGAGTGGAATTGGATACCTCTAACTAAGAAGGCATAGTAAGGTTATTACAAAACAAAAAAATTCTGTCTAACATCACGTACCAGCACATATATTTACGTCTGCAATTTCTGAAATTGTAGGAAAATTAAAATGTGACTCATATTCTGGAGCCTGGTAGTTAGATGCCCTGAAGCCCATTGATTGATTCTGATTCCTATCTATGTCAAATCTGCCTATCAACACTGGCAAGATAGGAGTCCAGTGGTCCAATGGTTAACTGAAATATTAAGGTTGGTTCCCCTCTTACTGCCATCTTGGCACGTTGTTGGTTTGGATGTCATAGATGCAGCATCAATGGCTGCCTTGTAACTCGCTGATCCCATTAATAAAGTGTCAATCAAAGATCATGCGTCATTTTCCTGACTGTGGCTTTCCCAAGAAAACACTTGCAAAATGTACAATTTTAGTAACATGGATTTATTTCAGAAATGTTAAAGACAGCCTTTAGGGTGTACCACTCATAAAAAGTTCCATCCATGTAGTCCATCTTATAAAAAATAAAAATAAAAAATGTAAAATATGTAAAAGTCTCTTGCAGAAGCCAAGGAGTTATTTAAAAACACATTTAGCTAGTTACCTTCCAAATGATGATAAGAAATTCCACTTTATCGAGTTCGATGTTGCATTTTGAAAATTTCCTGGAAGTCACTGAATGTAACACATATTACTCTCAGTTCACCATAATTACACTTCATTACCAATAAATGGATTCCATCTGAACTTGGAAATTACCTGAACAAGCATGTTAAATCACACATTTCTTTTTACCCAGCACTTTAACATGATGCGAATGGGAGCCAGGAAAATAAGCTAGGAGTTTACCATCAACATTCCCAATGCTGGGAGGGAGAAGAAATTAGATAATTTATTTGATAACAGAGGAGGCTGTGTGAGCGTGATCACATCCATCTGAAGACGAAATAGCTAAGAAGGTGTACCTGAGGACGCCCTGCAGTTAGGTGATTAATTAAGCTAATGGGATGCACCCATGTTTTAAATTAGATGACTGGAGTTCCTCTGACGCCGTCCATTTAGCGTGTTTGCCCCTGCTACTAATGAACCGTAACATGAAAACAAGCACTGAAAAATTAATGAACTAAATATTATCTCTCTCTGGCATACCATGTCCTGGAGGCTTTAGCGCAAGTCTTAGCGTAAACTCTTTCCATGGAAACATAATGAGATCACTTGACATTTTAGTAAATGATTATTTTTTTTGTAATTATTATACTGGTGACACCTATCAATAAAAACTTAAGCTAATACTGGAAACCTGTGATACTACTGCTCTTATTGATTTAACATCTGTTTCATTAAACTGTCAAGGACTTTGCACTGTTTTCATGCCAAGTTGAGTTATATTGTATTACACATCACTTACCACTGAAATCAAACTGGCAGTTTGCCTAGTAGCTTATTTAAACATCTCAACACAACCATTATAAACCATCTCCTATACATGCCTTATTATAAGGTGATTTGAACACAATTATCAATATCAATGTGTAATTTCTCTAATATGCACCTTGAACTGTCTTTTCTAATATCAAGTCAGTCCTGGGAATGTGTACTGCACATTATTCGTATTTTTCTTATGGCAGTGAGGTACAGGTAGTTCTGTGGCTGAATCTTCTGCCGAATCAGGTGTTCACCTTCTCTTAAACAGCCTTGCATACTAATGACCCTATTTAAAATGACTTGACTTTCAGGATACTGATTCTCAGTTTCTTGTCCGTTGTGGATTAAGCAAGGCTACAGGGACGCATCAATTCACAATTAATCGATGCAAGTGGGAAGATTTACCTGCACTGATACGGAAGACGTGTGTAAATTGTACAAAACTGCTATGACCCACAAGTCAAGATACATTATCAGCCTGATAACAAAATCGTTTCATTTAGCCTTTATGTAGCTTAATCCCATTCGCTTTGGACGACTCATACAGCAAAAGCCTTCACAGCACTGTGCGAGTTTCACACCTCACTTGCTGCCATTCTTCCATGGGAAACTGCACAATACTAAAAAAAGACTTTCTTTCAGAATTATGGCTTGATTACTTTAGGCTTACATTTCACAAAAATAATTTAGAGCCAGCGGATTCATAGAGAAGCAATTCCAGATGGGTTAGCGAGGTTAAATGCAAAAACAGCACACGGCCACATAAATTAAGGAGAATACAGAAAGAACACAGTGGATTCTAGACTGTTTGTGTTTGGCCCAGCCTGAACCAGAGGGCCAAAGGAAAACAATATCGGCAGACTCGTTTCCCTGCGTCTGATTTAATACGCATTTCAATTTTCACCTGTTTATGATCCACTGCAAGAAGGAAAATGAATCTGGTTTTAGTCAGGGAGGCTGCATCTGATAACCGACAGCTCATCCTCAAACCCGACCGCGTTTGATTGCATTATAAAAGGGGGTGCCTTATAAAAAGTGTTTGTGGCGAGTAATGAAGCCGCAGGGTGGAGACAAGCACTTAAGGGGCCCTCCTTCAGTTTAGGGTCTGGGGCTTCGACACGCAGGGGGGGCATTAATGCCAGTGCTGTGTGATTTTGAACATGTTTGCTGGGGGTGATGTGTGGCTCAGCAGGTCTGGCTGCTTTTCTCGTAACCAGAAGGTTATTGGTTCAAGTCCTGTGGCCAGCAGAGTGGTTTCCCCATTGGGCCCTCGAACAAGTCTCTTAACCGCCAGACACTGTCTGAAGCTGCTTTTTCAATTGTACTCTGCATTGGATAAAAAAGAATCCGCCAAATATACCTGCATATGCGACACTGCATTAGTCTATCTATGGCAACATGGCTGTTGTTCCATTTCAGCAGCCTTCATTTCATGATCAGCTCCACTGTTACCGTCTAGGAGGACAGCGTCGCCTCCCACTGACGTGCTGGATCAGAACACGGCAAATCACCTCTGATGGGTAAAAGATGAACGTGGCCGCTGTGATACGCATCAGGCTGCCGTTATTACAGAAAGCAGGAGGGGTGATTTACCAGCATAGCTTGTAAATGCAAACATGCACAGCGCAATCTAATAATTAACCTCCGTACGAGGTTTTTTTTTTTATTGCAGGCTTCTCAGAGCCATGATAATAATAGAACATACCTGGAATGAAGGCTTTGGGGGGTGAAACCTGATGTTTTACATCTCTGTTTCAGAGCAATGTCCTGTGATTAATGTTTTTATAAGCAAGACCTTAAAGTACTTCTCTCCCCGGGGCCAAACCGTCAACTTCCATGATCAATCATGTGTCATTCGCACATGACAACATGGCAGAAATACTTTAAAGCTGATATATGTGCACAAGCATTAAATTATTAGTCCAGCCACAATAATAAATCACGTGTAAACATAGGCTGAATAATGTATCTCTCCATCTCTCCCTCTGTCGCTCTGCGTATTTAAGATGATCAGGCTCCCGTCTCATAATTGAGATACACAGTTTGGCCCGGAAGGTAAGGTATACTGTACTGTGCAGAAGTCTTAGCCAGTCAAAGAAAATGATGCTCAAATGATCTTCATCTCGATGTAAAATTATGATATTATGATATGATGTCGTTCAAAGAGTGTCAGCTTAGCCATTTCAAAACCTCCCAGAAAGTCACCCCAGTAGGTACACCGATGTGTTTCACACCTTCCGTGTTTGACTAATCAATACATCATTGAATTATTTAACTAATTAAGTTAATTAACTGAGCTCTTGGTGAAACTGAGCTGGTGGTGAAAGAGTACATGGAATGGCTGGGATGCCCCTGAGAAGTGGTTTGGGACCTGAAGTGGCGTTCATCTAGACCTCTGACAAGATATCAGCAACCTTTTGGAGAACAGAAGAAAATCCAGTTAGTGTTTATTGTGTCACTCTTAATTTGCATATGTTCTAAATTGTTAATTCACTTACTACCCATGTAAATAGCTTTAAACATTTTGACAGAAGAATTTTGCACGGTACCATATGTCGGAGAAGCAGGGAAACTGGATTGATGAGAAATCAGCCATCGATTGAGGCTGTAGGGAGGAAGCATAAATAAGGCAGCGATTACGGCGGGGTGATGACAGGCAGCCGCTCAGATCCGCCACCCCTCCCACCTGCGCACTGTGTAAATGCGAATCAAGGTGACAGGGGTCAGGACAGCTTTTTATTGGAAGCTGATGCAGATGCCAAGCTGCTCCCTGTCATGGCTGCGGCCATCAGGGTGATGTATGGAAAGGTGTAGACACAATCTCATTTGGAGACTAAACTGTATGTGTTGTAGCCTTCAGATCTCTCTCTCTCTTAAGGTTTTTTCCCTCCTTTTGTATATAAAATACGGTGCCACTGGAAGCCATTTTGATACGACTAAATTTTCTAAGCAGTATTTTCACAATTTTTTATTTAACAACTTACAGATGCCTTTCTAACATCTAAAATCTTTTAAGCGCCACAGTAGGAAATATAACTGGTCAGCTTCCAGGGATATAAGGAGTTTGAACATCGCGATTTTGAAAATTTTGGCCTTTTATGCTAATTGGTTTCGTTCTGCAACTCAGATTTTACATTGTACCTCTGCAGCTCAATATGACAATATCAACATATTTCCCCAGTTTACTAGTTAAACGGTTTAGCTGTTTAAGGTCATTGTGGGTATCCAACTCTTCTATTAGGTCAGTAGTGAAATTTACAAGAGGACTCGCACCTTGGATATAAACCATGGTTTTTTTTCCACAGCATGCAGCGGCCATAATCCTGGCCCCCATATGCCCACGCCCGGCACTGCTGGCTGCAAACCAGCTTTGTATGGTCCGTGTTAACGGCCACTACAGCCCGCTCTGGCATAGTGGGCTTCTTCTCAACCCGGGAGGCAGAAGGAAGCTCCTCAGATCCTTGGGAAGTGAAAATATCCTGGGCCGCTCCTAACCCAAATCAGGCACAAGTTCCTGCCATATTACACCTTTGGAAAACTGCCAAATATACTTATATTACACATCTCTTACTTCAATACTCAAAGTATTTCCTTCATTGATTTTCTCTACATGTTGCCTTTCCTAATCTTTCAAAAATAAAACGTGGCTCCTGATGTCTGACATGAGTGGCCAGAAAGCAAATGCACGACATCACGGCATATATATGAAATTCCTATTTTCCTAAGACAGCAGGTCGTATTTCCCATTCACGAGCTCTGCAGGTCTAGATGAGTTCCTCTGAAGAGTTGCCTGTTTTGAGACCCACTGTCTATCCTGCAGCCTTTTTCGTGTCGCCTCTTTGTGCCACTGTGTCTTTTCGATGCTCAGGACTGATCTCCTTCCTTTTAAAGAGGTTAAGCTCTGCATACAGATGCCCCTAACCTTCCTCTGACCCGCGCACACCCCTCTCTCTCCCCCTGATGTTTTTAATAGCAAGACACAGGCTGTTGAGTAGCTGGCATGACGGTGTCCTTAAACTATTTAATCAGGCGGAAAAGGCTCCTGAGGTCCACCCAGACGCTCCCTTCCTCATAACATAAACCCCCCTTGTTCAATTTTCCAAACATCCTGAGGAGACCATGGGCTAAATAATTCAGGCTGGCTGATGTGTTTGGATGGGGCACGCCCGCTGTCCATCTCCAGGACCATGTTAATGATGACAGCCAGGCGATAATGGTGGGCTGATGCAGACAGGATCCATAAAGCTAACACTGAGATGTCACTGATGGAGTCTCTCAACGTCATTAGCCTCCATCAAGTAGAATTACAGGGTGCAACCTAGCTGCAATATCTGTTATTATCAGCATCCTGGCGAGATGGGTGTTTCGGCGAAAACAAGTCGGAGATTAGGCTTATCGACCTGGCTCGCTTGCTCGTACCGCACACCGCTAATATTGCACGCTTGTCTTACACTGTAAGCTTGTCTTATACTTTTGATGTTAGAACAAGATGCTAGCTTTGACATTTTACTAGGCGATGGAGAATCACGTAGCTAAGTCATTGGTGACTAGCCATGCCAGGTGTATTATGATTGGAAAAAGAACATTTTAAGATTTTGAATTCTGAGTTAAATTATTGGGCTAGGTGCTGTGGTAAGATCTATCTGGATTAGAAATACTGTTACGATTAAATAAACTATGTTTAGAGAACTGCAACATCATTAAGCTTTAATTTTGAGCAACCCTACACAAATGCTTCGTTTTTCCATAATGGACCTAAAACCAGTCTTATTATTATGTTAAAAACAAAAAAAGGGCACACGAGAAAAGTTTTTGTTCACCTAACAAATAAAGTATGACACATTTTAATGTGTCAAACAATTCATGGACAACCACGGACATAAAAATTAATTCAAATATGTAATGAAGTGAAAAATTAATCAAATAATTAATCTAACGCCACTGCTAGGAAAAAAAGCAATTAAAATGATTATCGTCAAAATGCTCCGAATAGCAATATTACAAATCACATAATAAAAAGTGTATTTGAAACGAATCAATGTTTCAATCAACTTCATTTAAACTTCTCCACAAACACTGCAAAACTGATTTTTGCAAAACAGACACTGCAAAACAGACTTTTGACTTTTGACACCTTATCTGACCAGAGGAATTTGCTAAGGCCGTGAGCACATTCACACTGTGATTGCAAATTTCCATTACCCACATTTATTGCTCACAAATACAAACATACAGATTAAAAATGAAAACAACTCAAGCAATTATCTAACCCTTGTTCATCTCCCAGTGATAATAGCGTCCAAGCTTGTAGAGAATGTGGTTGTCCCTAAACCTTTATGTGGCCTGCATTGCCAACATTACAATCTCCCAGCCATAGTCCAATGCTCATGATGAGGTCCAGGCTTTCAGATTAATTCCTCAGTGTTGCACCCAATCGTTTTCCTCTCTCGGATCAGTACCTAGCATTCATACAGGAGTTCAGGTGGGAGGTATGGGGGGAGGGGTCACCACTTTACTTTGCAAGCAAGCATCAGAAGACATCATCATGCCAAACCACAGCTCATTAAACTCTATTAGCGAGTTATTTCAGCAAATTAAATCCCCTTTTGACTCCGGTGTTTCACAAATAGCTTTAGGGTCACAAATAAAGATGCACAAAGGCAAGGCAAATGAAACTGGCGCCTCCATCAAAATGATGCATTTGGGACAAAGCAAAACTGCTACCGCTGTTAGATTTGGATCTAATTAAATCCGAACAAGCAAAAACATGATGTGTTTGTTTAATAAGCTCATAGCAGTTAATGACAACCATGTCTTTATTAGGATCTTA
This sequence comes from Mormyrops boulengeri, assembly GCA_026781065.1. Taxonomy (NCBI): domain Eukaryota; kingdom Metazoa; phylum Chordata; class Actinopteri; order Osteoglossiformes; family Mormyridae; genus Mormyrops; species Mormyrops boulengeri. The sequence continues at coordinate 46,597,545 of JAODLD010000001.1, forward strand.
TTGAATGAATAAATCAAATCAAAATATGTATACAAAAAATTCAGCGTATTACCGCTATAATTCAGTATTTTCATACGATATTTTGAAACGTTATCAAATGCTGGGGAAAAGCCCCTAATTCCCAAGAGCCACTTGGTTAAATGCGGTAATCCCAGTCCAATTCAGAGCACCAATTAGCCTTGGCAACATGACAGTGAATCCAAATCAATGAGGAAAACAAAATGGCCCAAACCAAGCTCCAGCCCAATGTGATCCCATAGCTATGGAACTACTCAAAGACTGCTGTTTAAATAAAAATGCCATATTTGGCATCTGGCTACCTGAAACGTTAATCATGGTACAGCTCGAAAGGCTGAAGGTTTCGCCAGGTCCAAAGGTATTAATTAGTATATTTTGAGATAGAAGGAATATGGGGTATTGAGTAAAAACAGAAAAACAACAGCTGCATCTGACTGACTAATGCATAGAAAATAAATTTTGTTCAGCAGGACAATGTCTTGATCTGTATCTGTCAATACAACATAGAAACTGTTTCCAATGTTGGCCTTAAACCTGCAATATTCTAGTTTTAACCCTAATACCACTAAACTGTAAAGGCATCACAATTATAGTGCAATATCATGACTACAAAACGTTCTCATTTCTACTTGTTAAAGTTCTTTCCTGAAAGGTCATTAAAACATCCTTTCAGGAATCATTATTAATACCCCTAATGTTTGGATCTGCATTAGATTTTCAGGAAAATGCATAATATCTGCCAATAGCTGTCAAAGAAGGGCCTCAGAGATCCTAACTTGCTGGAACATTCTATGGCAGCACACTCCAGTGAAGGGTACTTTGTAGTTGTGTTCAAACAAAAAAAAAAAAAAAAAAAAAAAAAAAAAATTCCCCATTCCAAGAATATGTGAAACAGCTAATACCAGGAAATTAATTTGCCTCAAATAAATCTGAAGCAGTAATCCCGATAAACTGGTAAAATCCAAAGTAATTGTAAAATCAGTTACCTTGACTTATGTCCCCTAAATAACAAGTGCTGAAAATCACATTCAGTGAGCACTTTACAACACCGCTAAGTGGATATAAATGCAGTGTGACAGTTTCCATTATGCTCCTCAACCCAAGACTCAAAATGAATGGATTTCTGGGAAAATATGTCCTATTTATGTTGACAATCATTTGGCCAATATTAAATACCACAACGAAGTTTCTCAAATCCATCAGTATCACAGCTTTTCTGGTTAATAAAAATATGTTCAAATGACACTGTTTAGCTGGAGAGAACAAAATAAAGACACAAACGTGAGAACGGGAAACAGAACCCTTTGGTAACCTTTTTCCTGATCTCATTAGCAATTAGTGACCTTGCTGAGTTAAACTAATAGGGTGAAAACAAAGTATTAATATAGTGCAAGGTTTAGAAAAGGTTAATTTGGTAAAAGTATGCACTGGTTTGAAGTAATTACCACCTACAATCTGGCAGTACCTGTAGCATTATGGTTTCCATGGATACCCGCTGAACTGGAAATGGGAACGTTGCCCTGCATGACAAAGTCTCGGATTTGTTCATTACACTTCTATTTACCAAACCGTAAGTCTGAAAAGCCAGCGAGAACATCGCATTTCTGTTCAGCTGTTCCTGGACACAGCTTCTTCTCTTCTATCCTGCTTTCGTGAATGCATATTTCAAATTACACGCCATGCGGACACTGGAATCAAATTACTTGGATACGTAGAGATGCATATTGCCATACGCTGCAAAAGACAAAGACAACAGATGTGGCAAAGGATATTTCCCATTAATACCTATAGTTATTAGAAAACTACTCTCCTTTAATCAGCGCCCACAGTGTGTATAGTTGGTTTTACACTCTGAAAAGTAGTGGATCTCATATGTACTTTTGTCTATAAACATGACTGACAACAGACAATGACAGACCAATGTCAATCTATTCTGTGGATGGTTTGCTGCAAGAATAGATTCTCTTTCAGGAAAAAAACATCTTTATCTCAAAGCACTTTATTGTTTTATATGACTTCATACATGCTGATTGCACTGTATGTATATCAGAGGTATCTGGCATATATGTATTCATACCATGGAGTTTAAGCCATAGGCAATGATGAATGCAGTTTTGAAGCAGTGATAAATTATGTTGTGGTGACAATGAATAGGCCTCAATATACATTGTGTATGTCAGATTTTCCAGTTTCAAAGTTATTTTTCTTTGTGTAAGACTCTCAAGTGGTTCAAAGCCAATACCGCATGCCAACGTTTACTTAATGTTGACCGATACAGATAAGAAAACACAATAATAGGAAGTAACACCTTACAATATGTCGTTGCAACATCGCACATCACAATAATCAAACTAATTACTTAGCTGCAATGGCCTCAGCAATCAATAGATACATATCAGATAGATAATTCTTGCTAAATACTTCCAGGGTCTAACACAAGGAACAACCAACAGATACACAGCAGGTTTGCCAAGAGAATGATAACATGTCATTCATATATCACTCCCTTTCACCCTAAAAAAAACAGGTTAATGAGCTAATTAGCTGGAAATCCTAACACTACATATTCATAGATAATAGATAGCATGTTCTTTTTCACCTGCCATTTCAAATTGGAGTGTATTTTTCCCCATTAAGTCATCTGCCAGGTTGACAAACTACATTATATTTAAGGCTACATATTGTTATTGTATTGCAATAAAAGAAGTTGAAAAAGTCAAAATCTTAACTATGCTTTTTTGTTTTTGACCAGCCACTATTTCAAAAGTTTACCCTGCAGGCCAAGATTAGACATATTGCTTACAGCATCGTAATATCTGCATATCTGAGATCTTAGAAATCATATCAACAATCCATAATCTTTCACAAATGGAACTCCATAACATAATTGCATGCAATCATTTTAAGAAGCTACAAAAACAGTGATTAAATGACCTGAGGGGCATATAAAGTAAGAGATAAACCGTGTTGCATTTGAGCCAGCTGGTGCTTGTACCCATGGAGATGGTAATTTTCCAGTATATATTAGGTAATTCAGAGTAATTAGAATTAGAGCAGATTAGCACGCTAGTTTGCTCATGCTGTGTGGCGATGATGACATTGCTGTATGGATGTATATTTAAGAAGTAGAAGAGTCAGGTAATTATCATTCATATCAGTCATTTGTATTTGCATTAAACATTACACTAAAAGTTAAAATATTTGGTTTGCTCTGCTTTTAATATATACACACATTATTACAGTTGTACTTGGGGTCGGAAGATATATAAGAGAGATAGATGGGTTGTGCTACTACTTCCATTTGAAGGGGTAAAGCACTTTTCATTTACCAGAAAATGTGGTTTGCTACTTTTTTTCTTGGAAAATCAGCGCATACATGCAGCTGGGGCAAGATCTATGTTAAAAACCAGTAAGGGGCTGGTGGCCTGGAGGTTTCTAGAACCTAAGCAATGGCCCTGGAAATGGAAACGGGCCCGATCCATGATGCTAATCAGAGAAAAGAAGGCAGATGCCAATTACTCATCTAGGAAGCCTGGAGGTCACACTGGAGAAGCTACTCTGCATCTGCATTAAAGCAGGATTTTTGTTCGCTGCACAAACCCTGAAGGTCATTAGTATGAGCGCTGCATTGCCTGAAGTGGAGTGCCAAAAAAAAAAAAAGTTTCCAGGATGATAAAGTTTGAAAAGCTTGGTAATAAAATAGCCTTGATATGTATTTTAATCCAGGCAGTGCTGGATAGCAGGAGAAGATAAACAGATGTGGCATATTTACAGATACTCAGAGGAACAAATCAAACAGGAGTAGGTAAAGGCAGCTTGTAAATAAGACGGTTCTGATACCATTTCAGCAAAGACTGTCCCTCACAGTAGGGTAGCGTGATCATTACAGGGCAGGTCATCACCCTTCCATGACCCTACAGGGATGAACTTGATTCATACGCCCGCTGTTAATCCACTAATCCATCCATCCATCCATCCATCCATCCATCCATCCCTCAATCTTTTAACTGTCTATCCTTTGACTGAATTTGTATCTAACCATGATATTATATGATTCATACAGACTCTGGTAACATTAAGGTTGTACATTATTTCCAGTGTTTTCCATAAAATATAAATCATATTTATCAACCACGAGCCGAAGCCTGTTCTTGTAGCTTAGATGACATTCTAACCCGGCTTTGAGAGCACGCCATAAACCTCAGCTCTCTATCACTTCTAACAAAGCAAGACTGAATGCAATTAAACTTCAAAAGCAGCCACAGCAGGCAAAGCCTTTGCAGTCTAAGGCCATCCCAGGTGCTTCAATGGAGGCGAAAAACGATAGGAGACATTATGCGCATCAGGGAAAGTTAATCATCTTCGATGCTCTTAGATCTTTAATTAAAGTCAGTGTCTTTCACGAACTGTGATAGACCATTACATCATCACACACCAAGGGGTCAGAAGAAAAATAAAATAAAAACCAAGAACTCACAAACATTCCAGCCATTTCCAGAGGCTCACCCCTCACTTACACAGACACCTAATTACTTACACAGATGCTTAATTGCAAAATGACATTTGATTAGAAATGCTTGCATTGTTTACATATCTTTAGCAGAAAATAAAAAATGACTTTCCTAACAGAAATTATTCAAGTCATTCTGTATACATCTTTAAAACCAAAACTATTGTAATTTAAGCAGATTATCAATTTTGTGGACAGCATTCAAGTACAGCTTGTCATGTGAGACAATCACTGAACAAAGTATTTATACAAACAAGCAAATAAACTAGGAAGCCAAATGTATAACCTCAGAACAAAAGCCAACTAAATGTGCAGTTATAGACCAAATTAGGTTCTAGTGAAAGGAAAATGACCATAAAACAGAACAGCAGGGTTGATGCAGGAAAAAATAATGTTACTTTAATCTGGATTAGACTAGTAGTTCTCAAATTGTGGGTATCATGACGATTTTCTGAGTATGCTAAAAAAATTAATTCTCTGGGACGTCCCTCCCCACTTGGCAAAATGTAATCACTCCCCCCCCCCCCTCCATTCAGCGAATTAAATTGCAGGGGTTCTCTAGACAAAACGCCTGAGAACCACTGGTCTTGACAATATTCTGCAAGTTGCTGAAAAACATCAAAATTACTTCATTTTGGTTGTCATGCAACGCACATAGCAACAAATCTCACAGGGTTCTTCAGCGATTTATGACTTTATGTAGTTATAAAACGAGGTGATCAGGGGACATTCAGGTTAAGCAATCTTCTCAAGGCAAGGGTTGAGACAATAAGTCCCGCTAATGTAGCAGTGAATCTGCAGCATTCAGGAAACCAGCCCAAGTTTTCAAACGGTAAGAATAAAGAAGTTTTGTCAAGTTCAAAAGTGCATGTCCTGATGTAAGATCAACAAAAGGCAAGTAGGTACTGTAGCCAGGATACATACAGTACTGGAAGAAGAGGCGTTGGAGAAGAGTTTACTGTATTGTGTAATGAAAGGCTCTGATAAAAACAGCACATATACAAAATAGGTTAAGCAAAGATGCTGTACTTTTCGCTTTTCCTAACATTTTTGGCTGTTTTCCCAGATAAAAGGTGCAGTAGTGGGGAACACTGCACATTATCAGAAATTTTAATAGCTAAATTGTCACACATTGTGTGTAGAACTCCCACATTTGCTTTTGTTTTTCCTTTAAAAACCGTATATGTAACTAATCGAAATATCTTGTTCCACAACCAGTACAGATTAGTAGTTTTATTTTGAAAATGCTTTAGCTGCCAATCAAGAGACGCTGCCAGTATTTTTATGGAAATATTTCTTCCCCAATTTAAAAAAATACACAGATTTTCAGGCCGAATGCTGTAACAATATATAGACCTTTGGCAAAGTTCATTTCAAAGGATTATGCTAAAATGAAATTGGAGTGATAGAAGTGGAATAATTTAGAGATTGAAAATCTCCAGCACTCTCGACGAAGAGAGCATACAGTGCCTGGGTCCTCAGCAGTAAAGTCACACAGCTTCCACTCAGGCTCTGATGTATACCTCACGGAGATACGGAGATGGTAGGTACTGCTTGGTCCATTTTACTGGTCAAGTCAAATCAACACTCAAAATGATCACAATTTTGGGTGCATATCCATCTTATAAAACCCACTTTGGTTCATGCTAGAGATGGCTAGAGACCTAAACGTTAACTCCCTTCAAAAGTATGCCTACACAAATCGATAGACACTAATCTAGGACAGGGCAAACTTTTCAGGACCCAAAGGGCCAAACTATCTGTAGGCTACGTTGCCTCATCCTGGTACCAAATCACCTGATTCCACTAAATGTTGTCTTAATTGAATCAGTTCACTTTTCCTCCAGAGCTCACACAGAAATCAGTGGCTCAGAAATGCTCAGAAAATTTGCTGAAATGTATCTTACGGGCAACAACATGCCCTCCACTGAGGGATTCATCTGGTGCTCACCTGTCTGTTTTACTCTAAAAGCCTTTGAGCCCCACATTACATTTCACATGATCACGAGCTTAATCATCAGGCATATATAGTATGTCATAATATGTAACACACAGCTATTCTAATAGCCCAATAGCAAACTACAGGCCACAGCAGCTGTAGATTCTTTATTTAAAAGTAACGACTTCAATTACTTAATCCCATTTTTTTTCATATAATTTAAGCCCTCTTAAACATGAGTACTCTTTACTCCAGTCAAGATGAATGAACGAAATAAACAAAAAATAAACAGACTCTCATCAACAAACTACTAAACCACAGTATAATTAGTATAGGATTATAATCTAAAATATCATTGTGATACAAATTATTTCAATCCAAAGATGGTATATGATGCTTCTGAGTCTTTGGAATTCATTTGTTTTCTTAGTTCATATTTTGTTTCAGTCCAGTATTTTTATTATGTTTTTCTGCATCTTTCCCCAAGTCTAACACTGTATCATTCCTTCAAACAAGACCAGGAAAAAGAAATCGGACAATTCAGTTCTTCAGCCTGTGAGAGCAGCACTGTTGTGCCTGATCAAAGGCTTAGGTTTTCCACACTGTCCTTTCATGTCATTAACTGCCCCCGGAAATGAACGTCTGTGAGAAAATAGGTTTCCATTGTTGCCCTTCAGTTCATTCAAAAAAATCATACGAGTCAAAATGATTATGTTTTCATGCAGTGCAAGCATTTATGTGTTCATTAACATCTCTGAAAGTATAGAGTAGCAAGGTTTAATAATTCAGCCCCCAATTATACATGCAAAACAAATCACAGCTACTTTAATTGTACGTCAATATTTGCTACCAAAGCACTGAGTCCTGAAATATATTTTACAAATGTAATTCTGTACACTTTATTAATGGCTGGTTCTCCATAATACATAGAGCATATAATGTGACAATGACTAGACTGTTTATGACTGTCTGTGGCAGTGAGGTGCAAGATATGTTCGCTTTCACAATCTGAGCAATGAATTGATCTAACCGTTTCAATTTCAATAACCGAACAGAGTCACGGAGAACAAGAATCTGTATGTGAGGTGTGGCACGTAAAGGACCCAGCAGTTCAGCTGAATCACATTTCTTTCGGTGAGAGAAGACTCAAACACAAATGTGTGTGGCTCAGCAGGTCAGGATGCTGTCTTATTCAAATCCCAAGGCCGCCAGAGTGATTTCATGATTGGGCCCCTGAGCGAGGCCCCTAACCCCCAATTGCTCCAGGAACTATTAGACCCTGCCCTCTCCAAACAAACAAACAAATGTTGCTTTGAATAAAAGCATCTGCTGCATATCTAAAATGTAAAAGGCCATTACTTGTTGCTGGTTTTAACACAGTAATAGATGTGGGAGTGGGGTAACACTTGCCTCCTAGCTGGGGCCATTGTGTTTAGTAGTGTATGTGTCATGGCACAAACAACAAGCTAAAATGAGGATAAGAAGTAGGTAAACTATGTAGGATTACGGTCTGTTATATGCAGGGGTGGATAAATGCTTAGGATAACCCAGTCTTTAGGGTCCAGTCCACATTTTTGCTTCCCCCAGCTCCCAGCCAATGAAAAACACAGAATACCTGTGACCTGTACTACGAAGCGGGGTTACTGGCTTATCGGGGTAACTTGTCGGATTTAAGGTACCTGTCACGCCCAGCCCCGATCACCCTCCTGTGGACCACGCCTCCTCGTTAACCCCGTGTGGAATCCTTCCGTTTACCT
>JAODLD010000001.1:46625801-46643861 GCA_026781065.1 Mormyrops boulengeri
TGTCTGCACCAACCACCATGGCAAATTCCTTGTATGTGTGAACGTACTTGGCAATAAACTCTATTCTGATTCTGATTATACAGCATGTATTTTTATTATTGAATCTGACATGCCTATGCTGAATGCTGGAGGAAATGATCTGATACCTAACTTAAATGTGAAGCTACTCCTTGGTAATTAACGCAGATTGAAAAACTAAACACGTCCAGTATAGCTGTCATGAACTGATATATCTGCATGTGCATCTGTGACATACTGCGGTGCATAAACAAGCGTACGGTATTATCCTGGTACAGCAGCTCAGCAGACAAACAGCTCTTTAGTCATTACAAACATGCTCAGAGAGAACAGTCATTTTGCTAGTGTGCAAAGGAAAACAGGAAAGAAGGATCCCACTGACTCCAGCATGGACTGAAATCAAACCGGTTTTGCTAAATTCATTTGTAGCACTTAAACTTACTTTTGTGGTATTTTGTAATAAAAACCCATTTGTAGTATCTCAACTTAAGCTTAACGGAATAGGGTCTCAAAATAATAAATACATGATCTTCTGCTGTGAACTTGATCATCTGCACCTATATGTTGTAAGATTCAACAGCATTTAAGCATGCGTGCATTACATACATCATTCTGATTCTGTATAGCTATGCTGCTAAATCCATCTGTGCTAAATTAATACAGATCTAAAAAAAGAGAGAAGCAGGAATTCCAATTAAATGCTACGGGGGTTGACTAATAATTATACTTTTTTTCACTGCTCTTAAAAATAATCTACAAAGCCATTTTACAGCTGATGTGACTACGAGGAAATAATTACCAGGAGTGACTGATGAAGCCATTTTTATTAAAACACAAATGTGCGGATGGTCGACGTGTAGGACAGCCGGCGCCGCAGCATTTGCGTGCTGCTTATCGTGCCTGAGCTCATCCGTGTTAGTTTAGCCACGGCGAGGTCCGGATCATTTAAAAATGACTATTAAAGTCTCTTTGGGGAAATAGAAGAATGGACAGAAGTGGGAGGAGGCGTATGCCTTTTTGTGTTTATTTTGCTTGCCCCACAGATAGGTAATTTTGTGGGCTGTATAATGGTGACTACAAATAGCTGAAATTGTTGCTTTTGCTGCTTTTGATTACACACAAACTGGAAACTCTGGGCATTATTCAGGAAATCAGACACAGTAACATGCAGGAAATACCTACAATAAAAATGATCCATCCGTCCGTCCATCCATCCATCTGTCCGTCCATCCATCCGTCCGTCCATCCATTCTTTCATCTTCTAATGATTTGTACTCCTCAGGGTCACGGGGAGGCCTGCAGCCTATCCCAGGCAGCAGAGGGCAGAAAGACCGGATTCTGCCTCAACAGGGTGCCAGTACAATAACTATTTTCTGGTTAAATGCCATGTTGAATAATCCAAATTCAATCCTGATACACTATTTGGGCTTTTAAGAGTAAATGTAATGCACATGTTATGTCTTAAATGTATTTTGAGCTTAATCAATAATTGTAGAGCCAAAAAATTTGCAAAGTAAAATCAGTGTTTTATCAATATGGTTCGATGTCAAAATGTCAGAATATCGAATGAGGCCCTGAGGGTTTTGAGGGCTCTGGAATTGCTGAGAATCCTTTTTCACCCTAGGGGAGTTTTATTCTCCCATTCCTGGGAGTCCATTTATGTTCAGTTTAGCTTTCCCAAAGAAGGCGGAATCATCTGGAAAGTAGACTGTCTTGCATAAAGTGCTGCATAACCAGATGGACGAACTAAAAGGATTTATTAATGGACATCATTAATGGACATTGTTTCACTCCACAGTCTGTGTTCGCATATATTCACACACAGGGCCCTTTCAGAACCACATTCTTCTTCTATTTATAGCCCAATGCGCTTTTGACGTTAAGTGGCACCGGTTTAAATGAATTATAACAGAACGGGAAAGAAAATGAACAAAGTCAGGACGGCCCTTTCTGTTAGACAACAGAAGCGCTGAGGCAAGAAGAGAAGACTGGTCAGATGGAAACTCATTACTGAAATTACCTCACAATACCAGAGACGGAATTTAAATGAAAATAAAAATTAGAGCACCTCAAATGAGAACAAAAGGCTAAGAGAAAAGAAAAAGACCTTAGAGACTGTCTCACGAAATAACCTTCATATTAATAAAACAGCAATAGATTTTAAAACCCGAATATATCTGCCACCTTGGAAAGGGAACCTTTGTTAAGTATTAGTAATAAAAACATGACTATCAGTGGTTATCTATTTAATTTACTGTAAATGTGAAAAGACAGTTAATTAGCAGGAGTTTAATCCAAACTCTTGGATAACTCATCTGTAGTCTGCTATATCATCATCTGTTCACTTTTTTTTATATGTTAGGTATTAATGAGCCTTGTCTTGTTTCATTGAATCATTGCCTAGGGCTGTGGCAGTTTATAAATTATTACCTTAAGAATTTATTTACAAATGCCAAACTGGCTCAGCTTGGTACGATTCAAAATATTTGATTAATGATTGTAATTTTTCTAGATGGATGCAACTGGAGCAACAGCTATATGATGAAAAATATTCTAAGAGTATTTTAAAGTGTAATAACTTTTGCTGAGTCTGTAGCAACAAAATGGGGGACGATTGTGGAAGGATTTCATTTTTGATGAGAGTGTATAAACTATAAAGGTACATGCTGTAAAGAGGCCATGTGTTCGAGGTTCGGAGTCAGATCCCATCACACCTCATCAAACACGGTGGCATATAGCAAATTCAGATCCACTTGATGTAACATAGGCTGCGTATTGAAATGCCTAAAAATGGAAGCGTATCATGCCTCTGCCATCAGGAGGCTACGGAGGAGATTACATTTCATAACCAGACAAGCAAAGTAAGCAATAAGTACAAAACAGAACTCATCACTAAGTTATAACTGGGTGTGCTCCCATACTTAAACCCCTTACCCTCTATTACCATATTGATATGCAAGGAGAGAGCACAGAAATTCATCTGCACTGTGCCAGTTTTCATTTAACAGGCTTGTTTTGGTTGTGCCCTTCATGGGTAGTTTTGATTCTGTGACTCATTTTATTTTAATTGTCTGTAAATATTTTGGACCCAGCTTTTGTCCTGTGTTGCACTCTTTCAGGGTGTTGCTCATTGGAGTGCAGTTGCAAAGCTGTCTTTCATGACAAGGTAACGAATGTTTTAATTACATAGCCCAGCACTGTATTGGATTTTCTTCTCCAACTCTCTATGCATGCATGCATGCATGCATCCATCTATCTATGCATGCACATACAGTATGCATGCATCTATCTATTTATCTATCTATCTTTCTCTGACTATAGTATGGGAAAACAGAAAAAATTATAGAAGACAAGCTTAAATTTATTAGATGTTATTGTTGTCTCACCTGTCACATGAGTGCAATCCCACACCATACGAATAATAGTCAAAGTGTGTCCACTGGATCATTTAAGTAATGGCAGAGATGGAATCCAAGGGAAGGCTAGAAGGTCAGGACTCCCTCCAGAGGCTGAGACAGGTGTCATCCAGGTTTTCCTCTGCCTAGAAGAACTACAGCAGAGAGTCAGAAACTTTCATGCTGAGACTAAGGTTCAGACAGAGCCTGCCTTCTCTCCATGGTGCTGAAAGGTACCAGTATGGGGGTAACGTTCAGGTACTTAGAGTCAGCCTGGAAACACTCCCAGCTTAAAAAGGATCTATCATCAGGCTAATAAACATGTATATTTGCAGCTATGGGAGGGATTCATATTTTAATTCATGACAATTTTGTGACAATGGTGTTCATTGTTTATTTACTTTTCACATGTTGCACGTAAATTCGTTTCTGTTCCACTTTGTCTGATCGTTTTCGAAGTCTGAAAGAGATTCGCGTGTGGCTGAACATGACAGCCAGAATCATTATAATGTAATTCTACAAAGAGATGCTTCACAAATAGGAGATACCCTGTAATATGTTATATCCTTTTTTACCAGCACTTATGTTTCTTCTTCAGTTATGATAGAAACGGTGACTTTTGCTCAGGAAATATGCGTAATGTTACCAGCCCCTTCATCCCTTTATTATACAGTAGGTACATCAAATCAGCAGTACTTTACTTTGTAAATTAATATTCATTAATTTCCAATAAGGACAACCTTGCCAGCTACACTGCTCTCATTTATGACCACTGCTTGTTCTTCAAACCTGTTTCCTTTTCATGGTTCAATGCGGAGAAAAGACGGAGAAATTTTGTTGCAATAAGCAACAATCTCAGCTGTATGAGACACGGAGTACAGGTTATTGATAAACTACAAAATGTATGACAGGAAAAAAAAACACAATTTTATAACCATTGTCATCAACAGTAGCTAAATAAATTAAAATGGGGGGGGAACCAAAGTTACTTTGCTTCTTTCCATCAGACATTAACCTTTCAGGTGCATTAAGATATGTTTACTTTGAACGGGCACCTTTCTTATAAAAATGACTGCATTTAATGAATCAATTGTGCAGCTTATCTTATTGTTTTTACCTATTTTCTTGAGGGGTTTCCAGACAATGTAAATAGGAATATACCCATAGGAACAGGTGATTATGTATTCCGCACAGCACTCTCCATCAGAATTACATTTTTATCAACATTGCACCGGAGAGAGGTTTTAAATTAGAGAGCAAAACTCCATTTCCAAACCACATTAGAATTATAAACGAGAGACAGAGAGAGAGGGAGAGAGAGCAAGAGAGAGAGAGGGAGAAAGAAAGAGTGTGAGAGAAAGATAAACCAGAAATGGCTTTATACAAAGGATTCATTAAAATACTTTTAGTCCATTCTCCATCGAATAGACTCACTGCTTTAGAAAAGGGGGATTTTCAACCTACAAAACATTTAATTTTCAACCTTCAAAGCATATTATCTTCTTACCAAAGGAGCATTATTTTCTATTTGCATCTCAGCACGGTTTAAGAAAAGCACTTAGAATGCAATACCCTCATTCCTCAAACCCGAGTTAGACCCTTTCCTATAAACATAACATGACGTCCTACAGAGTTCAAAATGTGTTCTTGGATTTGGAATAATATCAGGAAAACTGGCACAAATTCTGTATGCAGAGTGTAGGTGATATTTTTTGCTTGGAAAGTTTAAGACTGCTTCTACATGCTACACTGCATAGAAGGGCACTTCTAAAAGGTCTATTTTCATAATTGAAAAAGTAGTCGTGACCCACAATAAATGTAACCACACAAACACTTACACTGAGGGTTCATCACATGTTATTAGTAACATACACGAATGCCAATTAACGAGCATATCAAATAAGAATACAAATATCAACGTTCTTTGCATATTTTCAACGCTGTGGTGAAAAGTAGCCTTGTTTTCTTCTTATAAACATGCTCACTCACCTACTCATGACATGGCTGGTGACGTAATCAGAAAGTCACATACTCACTGCTGTACAGCAACCCCAATCACATTCGCAGATTTGAGATTCACAGTTTCGGCTATTTGCGAGTTGGCCATGAACACTTAAATGGGAATATTTTTGGAACTTGTTGAAACATCACAAAAACTCGCAGACGATGCGTAAACCAAAAACAATACTGAAAATGAGTAGGATCACATAAATTCACATAACATATAAATATTAGTGGTATATAATATTTGTTAGTATAAGTGCATACTATATCTTTAATATTACAAGTCTTAGCTTGCGTAGGCCTACACCTAGAAACTTTATATCGGCAACCAGCCTCATTCACGTGTTAGTTGCCTTTGTGACCGCAGAGTCTGATGTTCCTTGCAGTAATACTTAAACTTTTCACTGCCATTAATTTAGCACATGTAATAATGGCTCCGAAACAACGTGTTCCAAATGCGTACAGTAGTGACTTTGAACATACAGGGGCACAATTTACATGTTTTGTATATTACATAAAATACGAAATGACAAAGCAATTTGACATGCATAGTACAGTTGTTTGTTTAGAAATTGGTAATAAATCGACTTTTTAAGTTCTATTCAGGCTAGCAGTCTGTTTCAGGCAGAGGTTAGGGGGCCCAAGTGTTATTCACAAATTTTCACATTTGCAGGGATCTTCTACCTCTAATCCTCAAGAACATGACAGTGTTATTGTATTTTCTCCTCCTAAACTTTCGTTTTTGTTTTAATACTTCTGTTTGCTCTTCATTGGTTTCAATTTTTTTTTTCCTTTAAGTGATCCTGTTGAAAGCTCCAACCAAAACCTTATACAGATGGTTGGGGATGAGTGGGATTAAAGAGTAAGGTAAGGTAAGGTAGCCAACTTGTGCCCAGAACTTCTTGTGCCCAGAAAACTCCTTCAGGACTGTTGGAGGAGCATTCCAGGTGGCTACATCTGGAAGCTTGTTGAAAGAATGCCAGGAGTCTGCTCTAATCTACGCAAAAGGAGGGTCTTTTGAAGAGTTTAAAATCTGAGAAAATGAGATGTTGAACACTTCTATAGGTTGTTGAAAGATTTCATATGTATTACTTCACTCCCTTAACACCTTTTACTATAAGGTAACATAGCTAAAACAGACAAATGTATAAAAAGAAGGTGTGTCCAACCCGTGGCAGGTTTAGCATTTAGCCGTCTGCTTTTTTTCCTTCATATTAAAACAAATTAATTTAAAATGCAGTTTTTAAAAAGTATGGCTTGTACAGTATGGATTTAAGCTGGACTGTCTGAAAATGAGGAAACAGGATGCAAAATGATTAAGGACTGAAATGCTGGAAGTTGCTTGCTGAAATTGCTGCTGTTGGAATTACCTTGCTGTCTTGTGGTGGACTGAAATGATTTATGCTCTGATAAAATATGCAACTGAGGTCATTGAAATTGCAGCTTTTGATGAAAATGCATAAGCTATGAAATAGCAATGTATTAAGGAGGGTGCAAATTTTTAAAATGCCCCTAACCTTAACATCTGCATTTAATCAGGGGGAAATGTGCTAAAATGCAGTGCTGCATTTTATTTTAAATGCCATCAAGGTCATGGCACTGGCTACCGTTTTGTTTGAAAACACCGACCCACTCCGCTTGCCTTGCATATTTTGACCAAGCAACATGAAAGCATTGTTTTTCCAAGCAAAACTGCCCTCCTACAAAAGCTCACATTTGATTGGTTTTAGCACCAATCAAACCAAAACATAGGCATACATGTGATCTGCAGCTAAGGTAGTCTTGTGCAAAATTGTACTCTTACACCACACCTCTGGCAAGGTAAGAGCAGTTGTGATTTTAGATGCCCCTGCTTAAGTATAATTAGTGTAATGTTGAGTTTAGGTTGCTCTATACATATAAACAGCATGACATTCATAATAATCTCCAAACTGAGAACTTTTAGGATAAAATCCACATAGTTTATGGAAAACGTATTACTTCTCGAATTTGATGTCTTAATAATGTAGAAAACTAAAGAAAGTAATTTGTCATTGTTTATGACATTAATTATAACAAGAAATTATCAACTGGAAACATTCTTGTTTAATCTGGTTAATTTCTCCGACATGATCGAAGTACTGTTCTCCACACTGATTGCTGATTCTATCGTGTAACACATTCACTTTATTGCAGATTTTTCCTGTTATAAAACGGACTTAGTGTCAGTGTCTTAACATTAACTACAAGGTCAAATTTCCTTAATTAAAACAACAGGAGGACTATTCAGGTTGGTTATATGGCAGTCCCCCCGTTCTTTTCAGCCAATCTCTTGGGAGACTGATATAGCGGGAATGGGGGTACCTGTGGAGTGGGCAAAAGGAGAAGTGGCTGGCTCCACACAACCCTTTATATACTGGGGAACATTAATTGTGTCTTTGTCTCTTGCTTCTGATTGCATTGTGGTCAAGTCTGAGTTTTGGCGTGGGCTCCGGTGTTTTGTCGAACAATGCTACCTATCGAGACGTGCTATCGAGCTTTTCTGCGCATGTGCAGTTCCACCGCTTTGGGATTAGGGTTAGGTTTTAGGGTTTGGGGTTAGTGTTTTGGGGTTTTTGGGGGGTTAGGGCTATCGATTAGCACTACGGTAGCCTAACTCGACAGAACACCGGCCGTACAGGCTCCATTAAAGTGCTTCTTCTTTTGTGATACGCCCGTTGCGTGGTCATTACAGTACTTTGGGGTAAGAAAAAAAAATAGGGTGGAATATTTTATTTAGATTTCTTAAATAACTTCGTATAATTGCGTACCAGGATTATTGATGGATGCCTACTCAAGAATTGCATCCTTAATGATGGTTGATCAAATTAAAAGACTTAATTTTTATTGCATATAAAAGCCTATGTATTTAATTTGGGAAATTAGCATGAGAAAAAGGTTAACCATGTCTGTCTTGAAGGGCGTTTAACGATATTGCGGTCGTAACAGTTAAGCTGAATTAATTTGTGCACCAGTAGGATCACCAACACGAACTGTTTGTTTGTTTAATGTAGCATTTACGACATTCCGAATCACCATCTGACAATATACTAATACCGGTATAAATAGGCGTAAAGTTCTCTGAGCCATAGTGAATCAACCGAACAAGACAAGGCTTTGCTCAAATGGTCGCAATCAGAACTGCACGCTCTCTTGTTCTGACTGCTATATTGCCAATGTGCGAATACTTAGGGTGTCCTCTAGCGGGCATGAAGAATTTGCCACAAAGGATACGCTTTGTGATGTAACGGAAATTGTCGACATTTAAGGGAACATTTACAAGTTTTAATGATTATACATAATAAAATATATTATATAATATTTAATAACATAGTGTTGCTAAACTTAATTGTTAGTAAAATTATTTCGTACTCTGCGCTTCTTTATAAATTAAAAGCGTTTATTACATGTCAAGGTGCTTAGTGTGATAAGGTAGGCTACGATGGATAAATGAGGACTCAAATGCGAATGTAGATACCGTGGGTCACACGGCTGTCTCATACTTATGGAGTCGGGCGTGTGAACCCCATCTCTGAATCAGTGCGCATACAGCCAATATATTTTTCCCATGTCACTCGGGTTAGATCCAGTTAGACTAATCAGTTTTAAAATTGCCTTTAGTGTGCAAGATTGCGTGTATCCATGCCCCCTTGTGCTGCTTAACTGACTACAACTTCCGGGGACAGCTTAAAAACACTCCAAAAAAGGAGTCGTATACAAATATAAACACATATTCAAGCACGAGGCAGCTGCTTTAAACAAATCAAAGCAACACATCTTATTTACTCCAGCTTTATGTGTGCCAAGTAAGCAAAATGATGATGTGTAACGTAAAGGATCAATCGGTCTTCCCCAGTCAACAGGGGATATATCCCCATCGACGCGTGTATGCACAGAAATCTGAGACGTGCACAGAACTCTGAGCACCGAATCTTCTTCGCTTTCAATCATGCATAATTTTCAAGGGCACTCTCAGCAGTCATTAAAATCATTATTTGCATGTTTTGGTCGCATCACGGCGGAAAAATATGTACTTAGGTAATTGCTTTTAATCAAAGTCATTATGCATACTGGGTCGCAGTGACTTCTCAAAAAGACACCTCGGAATTATCAATGCAATGTTTCTTTGAAGAGACAGGTACTTGAAACTGCACTTCTCCGTCAAGCATAAACGGCTTTTAAGTGGATCTAACCGAGTATGAGAAGGTAATACAAACGTTGCGAAAGCTTTTAATTATAGCATGCACCCGACCATAAACTGGCAATTTCGTTAGGTGGACAACAGCTACGTTGAGGCAGCTGGAGAATTTCAGATGAAGTACTAAAAATACATAAAAACAGGACACACGCATACAATTCCTATTTTGTCTGGGAGTGTAAATTTGTCTAGACAATCCATGTCATCAGTGTAACGGCTTAGTATAGATAATGTACGTACACCACGAATGTGTTGTCTGGAGATACATAATAACTTTATGGGTTTTTTGTACATTTGCACGTTCCTTTTCCGTATTTATTTGTCTTCAACTACTTACAAGTGACTTCTTGGCAGACGCTGTTGCGGAAAAACTACAAACGGAATCGCTTATTAAACACTTTTCAGCAAAATCTGAACTTTCAAAATATTTACCCAGGCGCATAATCCTGCTAATGCAAAGCAATATTGCCATAGAAACGTAATTGGTTGTATAAACCCTACATATTTTACCAGAAGGATTTTTCTTGGTATAAAAGAGTGATCGAAACAGTTTGTGCTGTTAAACCGCACACAATGGGCCTAAATAGGCCTCTGTTAAGTAACGAGCCATGCGGGGTGAGTGCGCTTCGATAATCGCCTACATGCGCACCGGAAAACACCCCACTTTGATTAACTCACCTGCACAAGCGCATCTTTATGCTTTGAGATGTTCCGCCACCTCTTGTGAGACTAGTACGCTTTAAGTCTTGGAGGTAGGTGAATTGAAGGATTTTAAGTACTTTGAATGAGTAGTTACAAAAACCTGGCCCTGTTTATAGGTCTGTTTTTATGCGATTTATATTTACAAGCCAATAATAACACCTGGTATTAAAATCGAATAATTATGCCATCCAATAACACCGGTGGAACATGTTTTCGTTTCATTGAATCAAGTTTTATATAACATCGCCGCTTAAATTACGTTGTTGCTGTGCAATCGGTCATTAAAAAGGAAAAAAAAAATCTTAATCGAATAGGATGGAATTTATTCAGTGTTAAGTCCGGGCAACGTGTGATTTTTACGCCTCCCTTACTGCAGCGCGATGGGGGAACTCGACAGAGAGCTGTTGAGCCTGTTTCTCCAGAAATCCAGCGATGAACACGGTAAGTGCAATTAGGGGGATTAATCATCCGGTGTCATTTTAACGCTCCTGAAAAGAAGTCGCCTTCGCCGCAAGCCCCACGTGCGCCTGGCCTGCGATGTTATCCGTAGGAAAACATGGATAATAACTAGTCCATCGCTAATAAAATAGCATCATTACAATTAGCTTGTGGAGGCTTATTCACTTTATACAAAATAGCATTTGGATGTTGTAACAAAATTGATTTAGACCTGCAAATGTTTAGAGTCCCCTTTCTTTGTGTTTATGAACGCTTGTAATGTTATTTTTTAGAGAAGTATGCCATCATTTTTTTTTTTTGATCGGCTGTACGTCTTGTTTTGTCTAAATGGGGTACAGTTTAACAACATTCCCTTCTGTAGCAGAAGCCCTACAATTAAAACGATTTCTCCGCAAACGACCCCTCCCCAGCCATGCAACATTAATTCGGCAGCTCATTTATTTACAATACGTAGTAATTGTGTTTTCAATTTGGTTGGCCTGTTGTCCAGAGGCAAATTAGCAAGTGGCAAACAGGAGCGTGTAATCTACCTTTAAAATGCTTATGGGGGACAATTTAGGACTGACTGCCAGGAAATGTCAGCTCTAAC
Organism: Mormyrops boulengeri; assembly: GCA_026781065.1. Lineage (NCBI taxonomy): Eukaryota > Metazoa > Chordata > Actinopteri > Osteoglossiformes > Mormyridae > Mormyrops > Mormyrops boulengeri. The sequence goes on from JAODLD010000001.1 coordinate 46,637,185, forward strand.
TACTTTGACACCTTCCCCTGTGGTTGAGTCCCATCCATGGGTTGTTGTGTAAAGCAGCCTTGCATTATTATTATTGCACAGACGTCTTCAGTAGTAAAACATCTGTGCCATAGAAGTGAACTGTAAGAGGAAGTATGATTGGTCTGTCGTGATCTCAAGAGTACTTGTCTGGCCTAATTTATTTATTTTTTTCCTATTGTGCACCCTGTCACTCCCATGAATGCAGTTTGAGGTGATTTACCTTTAACAGCTATGGCTGTAGTGGTTAAAAAAAACAGAAACGCCACCCATCAGTTTGAGTCATTTAGTGTCTCCACAGCCATTTCCAAACTGCAATATGATCCCTTTTGGCACCTGCAGTGACACCTTCTGGCTTCTGCTCTTCTGCCCCTTGGCTATGTGGCGGGGGGGTCATAGACTTGCCAGACCTCTGATGTGTTCAGTCCAGTGGTCACAAAAATTGACCACAGACAAAGTTCTTCCACAAGCGAAATCGTCAATCTTCTGTGTCAGAGATTATTCAGGTTGTGGTGCACTATGAAGACGTCAGGAAGAAGTGGCTACAGGCCGAGCTGGAGCTCAAGAGGCACAAAGAACTGCTGGTCAAGGCGGATGTGGCCCGCGCTTCCCTGGAGGTGAAGCTGAAGCATGCCAGGAACCAGGTAGACGTGGAAATCAAAAAGCGCTACAAAGCTGAGGCAGACTATCAGTATTTGGTAAGACATACTTAAAAACTTAAAAAAAAAAAAAAAAAGCTGAAATGTCAGATCAGATTCACTGTTTGCACAATGAAAATAAATGTATTTTCTCAATTCTCGAGAAAGGAATATCTTCTACGTTTTGTTGTTTATCGTAAGCCGTAATGAAATAATGGTTTGCTAGAATGAACTAAAAGCCAAAAGCCAGCATGGAGCAGCTACGACATTGTTCATGTTGTTTATTAAAGTAATCAGATGGATTATATTTGTAACATTGTTTGGCATAATTAAATATTGCCTAATGGAACATTTTACTGTAGCTGAAAAGGAGTCTATCATGAAAGCCTTTTCTGATGGAGTTGCTATGTCAACAGGATGGGTGGCTGACCTTTGACCTCCACGTGTTTTCGACAGGAGCGGCAGATGCAGTTGATTTGTGAGATACTGGTCAACGACAGCAAGTCGAGTGCTTGTTTGAATGACGAACAGCGATCTGTGCTAGCTAACATCAATCACCGGGGAGCACAGCTACCTCTTCAGAAGACTAAGCGGTAACAGGTTCTCTGCTTTCTCTTTTAATTATGTCATATCGTCTTTTGTCAGAGAATCATTTTCGGCGTGTGTTCATCTGTCACTTGGCCACAGGTTATCAGTTATCGATGAATCTTCCTTCATGTTCCACTCGGATGTCAGTTATGACCGAAGTGACGATGACCTGGTACGACCGTATGATTTTGTGCGACATAAGTACACTTGCCACACTTTCCCCCGTGTACAGATTGTGATGGAGAGAATTGTCATTTACTAATCTTTCAAAAGTTAGATTAAATGCAATAACCTTCACCGGTTTCCACTAACTTGCATTAAAACAGGATCTGGACACAACTGTGATTAAACCCCTCAAGTCCAGAGTACGGGAGAAAAGGGTAGGAACATGTTTTTTTATTAACCACAGTACTAGTTAAATGTCTGGACACACTTACTTTTAATGCGTTTGTCTTTTATTTTAGCTATGTTATTCACCTTATAGGGAAAGGCCTTGAGACAATGAAGTAGTACATAATATTGCAATGACCAAGAGAAGTGTTCAACGTCTCAAAATTTTCTCAAGTTGTAGACTCTTCAGAATAGCTCCTTTTTGCTTTGATGACAGCATTGCAGACTCCTGGCATTATTTCAACCAGCTTCCAAATGTAGCAACTGGGAATGCTTCTCCAACAGCCCTGAAGGAGTTTACACAAGTTCTGGGACCAAGTTGGCTACCTTGCTCTTACTCTTCAGTCCAACTCATCCCAAACCAGATCTATAGGGTTTGGGGATTGTGGGGGTCAGGTCATCTGTCGCAGCCCTCCATCTCTTTCCTTGTTCACACGACTTTACTTACTACATAACCTTGTGGTGTGCTTAAGGTTATCTTGTTGAAAAACAAATGATTTTCAGTAGGCGAGTCCAGACTTTTGACTGGTATTGTACTGGTTTCAGGGGCTATTTTATTTTTAAAAACCTGTTTCGAAAGTATAAATAGTGGCATCCAGATCCCTGCTGAATTGCTTGGCCAGTCATTTGTTCTTAAATGAGGGTGGGTTTGGTTTTCTCAGCGGTCATCCATGGGGCCAAGCGTTGGCCCTCCTGTCCAGAGACGTGGGCGAGGCAGTGGACGATCCGGAGACCTGCTCGGCGGACGGATGACGGACAGGGTAAGCAGGTCTTTATCTTACCCTCGCGTAACAGAGCTCTCTGTATGTGAAATATACACTCCATAAATTCATGTGATGTGACATGCATGGTTATAGTATCCAGGATGGCAGACTTTGGAAGTGACATCAACATATCTTGATAAATGTTGTCAGAGCACTAAATATTTGGAATAAAGTCATAAAAGTAGACCTACCAGGAGCCTTGGAATCACTCACTCAAATGGGCCACATTGCTGCTGAAACCTTCAGCTATATTGGCTGGAATAGCATGATGTTGCCTCCCATTGGAGAACTCCTCTATCAGTCCCACATCCATGACTTAGCATCACCTTTCCACAGCTCATTCTACTCGCCAGAAATGTCATGGCCCCGTGTTTTCCTCAGTCTCCCTCTCCCACCCAGTCTCAGCCTCTGACATTCTTTGTCCTTCCAATCCCCCGCTTGGTTCAACTGTGGTCCATTTCTTCATTGGGGATTCACCTGAATAGCATGCAGATTAGCAGAAGTGTCGTTTGATTGCTGTTTATATGTGTGTGTTTAGGAAATCGAAACCACTGTGACAGCATCAGTTACCACACCTGAGAACGGAGCTCAGATCCACATGGTGATAGACATCACTCAGGACAAGGCTGAGGCCTCCAAGTCTCTTCAGCACTTCCCCCAAGCGGCCGGTAATGTCCCTTCACCTCCACCCGAACGAGCTGACCTCTAACCTGCTGAAAGAGGGACTTCATTCCTGCCCCTCAGAGCAAACGTCGGTTTGGGCTGCCGCCGACGAGACTAGTGCTGAAAGCGAGACTGCTGAAGTGGGTTGCGATGAGAAAGACGTCAATGTACATCAGGGCTTTACTCCCACTGCCGGCAAAGTCGTACAGCATGTCTTTCTCTCCAAAACGGTGAGGCCCATTTTTAGAATACAGACTGCTCTTAACTCATGTAACACTGCCTTATACAAATCTGGATTTAATGCAAAATTATACGAGATACGTAGAGTTTATAAAAGCGATAATCCAGAAAGGTGACACAGGCAATGCGCAGGTACAGAATTTAAGTTAATTTAAAGTGAAAATACAGTATTTAACCATCTTTTATTTGAAATGTGTTCTTTAGTATATATTACTAGTGTATTTTTGGCTTATGTGTCTTCTGCTGTTAAGTGTGTTAAATGGTGTGAGGTGGGTAAATCTGACTTGTGTAAAATTTGACTTGCATGAGGGTTTGTAGAACAGATTACTTGTGTAACTCAAGAATGGACTGTAGCTCATTTTTGTTTTATGTTTCCGTAACGTTTCAAAAACCTAATCATTTGGTAGCAGTTGACCTGTTTCCAAAGGGTCATCAGTGGGGCCTCTTGAGACTAACAGGTGACCTTTTGGCTCTATACACACACCTGCCACTTGCAGGTTATTCGACCCGAAGTGTGCGTAGCATGTGGGAAGAGGATCCGCTTTGGGAAGGTGGCTTTGAAATGCCGGGACTGCCGAGTGGTGGCCCATTCGGAGTGTAAGCACCTGTGTCCCAAGGACTGCTCCCTCACAGTCCCAGGACCCATCCACAAATCCCCTGAGGTGTGTAGGACAAACCTCCTTTTGCCTTGGTTTTCCCCAAAGTACCTCTCTGGTTCATCTTGTGTCACTTGCAGGATGTCTTGGAGAGTTTTGCTCCTCCCACCCATCCTCGGATTCCTCAGCTAATAGTGCAGTGTGTCAATGAAATAGAAAAGCGAGGACTGGAAGAGGTAATGTCTTATATTTTGGCATGAAGTCTAAGGTGACCTAGATGAAACCTAAATTTGACCTTCTTAAAAAAGGACTGTATTAACCACTGCAGCCTCCTACCCCCAGAATGTTCCCCTGTCTTACTGTTTGGTACAGAGGGGAATTTACCGCGTTCCTGGAGGTGAGCGCCTGGTGAAGGAGCTGAGAGAGAAGTACCTCCTTGGGAAAGGGCCTCTCATGCTCTGTAAGGTGGATGAGATCCATGCAGTCTGCGGCCTCCTCAAGGACTTCCTGAGGAAACTTAAAGAGCCCCTGGTTACCTTCAAGCTGCACCAGACGTTCATAGATGCCTGTGGTATGCTATTGTCCCCCTCCCACCAAACAGCGGGTGACTCATTCTCCAGTTTTACGCCTCTGTGAATGTCCTGACCCTGGGATGCAGGGTGTCTGGGTGTCACGTGGGAGTGCCCGGGGGCTCATTTTCGCTGTTTGCTTGTCACCTGACAGGATGCTAAAGCCACCTGTTCAGCAGCCTGCAGGGAGTTCAACTCGACCACCTTCTCTCCCGATTGGCCAAGTGATTCAGTCTGAACGTGTTCCCTGTCAAACTGGATGGCACTGTTTGTAATTCATCAGACTTATAAATCCCCTCTCCTTAGTACAGTTATAATGAATACTTTACAATCTGACTGCATTACCTTGAAAAGGTTGTAGTTGTGCAGCTAATATTTATTTGAAGCTGATTAATAGTATTGATCTGTAGCTGTATGTTAAGTGGTGTACTAATAACCTTTTGTGTGCAGGAAATGGACAGTGCATATGCCCTACGCAAGCCAGTAATGGTCTTTTCACCATTTTGTTTTACTTGTTTTTTTTTTTTGCTGGTTCCATTCATTGTAACAACAACTAGGGCTTATTTTCATCTGTCTGCATAATATCCATCCATCTGCTTTGTGAAACTGCTCATCCTGTTCAGGGTCGCGGGGGCTCTGGAGCCTATCCTGGAGACTATGGGCGCAAGGCAGGGAACAGCCCAGGATGGGGCGCCAACCCATTGCAGGGCACATTCACACACCATTCGCTCACACACGCACACCTGTGGGCAATTTGGTAATACCATTTAGCCTCAGTATGACTTTGGTCTGTGGGGGGAAACCGGCGTACACGGGGGGAACCCCATGATGACATGGGGAGAACGTGCAAACTCCACACACACAATAATCTGACCTGCCAGTCTATGCAAGCACAAGATAGAGCGGAAAATATGCGACAAATGGGTGGACACTTCTGCAGCTTGCATTATTTTAACTAAACCTGTCGCCCCCCCCCCCCCCACCTGCAACTGAGAATATGGATGCGGATAAGCTCTGCAGTTTTAAATTATAAATCAAAATGGGGGGGTTTTAAAAATTTTTCTTAAGTCTCTCATTCCCCTGGCTGGTTTGTAGAGGAAGTGTGTTAATACTTCAGAGAATCACCGGGACCCATCTGTTTGTCTCTGGCAATTGGCAGACAGAACTCGGGGGGGTAACAAAAAAAAATGGGGGTTTCCCACACCCGTGTCCAAAGTCAGGGCCTGTATGCGTCAGTTCCTCTCGCTTATGGAGTGATTCTAAAGTTACCTGTGAGCATCGTCTTCCTTATGGCTCGCGAATGGTCGCTTGACTTATGTGTATATATTTTTCTTTGCACATCTGACGTGCCGGTGTCGGGGTTTTTGTTTGTCGTGTAGACATTGATGACGAGGACAACAGCACCGCGGCAATATTCCAGGCCGTCGGGGACCTGCCGCAGGCTAACAGGGACACGCTAGCCTTTCTCATGCTTCACCTGCAGAAGTAAGGCCTGACTGCAGGAAAGCACCAGAACTCAGTGAGGATCTCCGTGAGCATAGCAGGCGACAGAGCTGACATCCAATTCATCCCTGCTTCTGTTACTGCTTTGCTAACTTCCTAGATGTCCATGAGTTTTTCTTGATCATGTCTGAATTACAGGCATGAATCTTCCAATTTGAGTGAGTGCATGCGGGCTTTTGAGTTACTGTTCCTCTGTTATTTTGCATTCAAATCAGGTGCTAGCTAAATTTATATTCTAAGGCATGCATTACTGGTCTGCATGTGTGCATGAGCTTTCTACGCGCTGCGAGTTCTTGCACATGCAGGCCATGGAGTGGTGAGCCTGATGACTATTATTATTGTTACTAATTTTTCTGCATGACTTCCCACAGAGTTATGCGGAGCCCTCAGTGTCAGATGGATCTGAATAACTTGTCCCGGGTATTTGGACCCACCATTGTCGGTCATGGCACAATGGAACCTTCCCCGCGGACTATCATGAAAGACACAAATGCACAGTCTAAAGTAGGTTTCTAACTGCACTTTTTTAATAAATTGAAGGATGCAAAGGAGAACAAGGTTGATGTTCTCCATCTGTTTTGTTGCTGCTAATTTATTTTCTGCTCAGGATTGGCTCAGTGACCCCAAACTGTTGCTGGGCAAAGTCCTTGGTTCAGAACTGAACCTTTGCTTGGCTGGCTTGACCAAGGGCATAACTTTGGGTTGACC
>JAODLD010000001.1:46643961-46664040 GCA_026781065.1 Mormyrops boulengeri
CCCCCCCCCCCCCCCCCCCCCCCCCCCCCCCCCCCCCCCCCCCCCCCCCCCCCCCCCCCCCCCCCCCCCGCAGTGGCTGGTCATGAAAATTTATGTCCATCAGCTTGAGAGTGTTCCTTCTCATGCTATAGGTGGTGGGCCGATTGCTGTCTCTTCCCACGGATTATTGGAAGCGGCTTGTGATGGTCGAGAGGGACCAGGTCATCTCGTCAGTGATTGATGCTAACCTCAATAGCGATACGAACAACACAGACAGAGGTTGGTGTTACTCGTGCAGGATTAAATGCACATGCCGTAATTAACACTGCTTCTCTCTTTTAGACCGCCTGTTCAGACCCCTGACCTCTCCGGAGCTGAGCAAATGCCACAAAACTCCTGGCAGTGGGGCTCTGAGGGGCAAATTCAAGAACCTAGGCACTGCCTTCAATAACACGTAAGACCCTTAACAAAATATCTTCTTTGAATAAGTGGTGATAATGTAGGGAAAGCTCATAGCTCATGTTCATGGTAATTGGTGCTGGTGATGAGATTATGAAAACACAATATGGCTACTGTTGCTGTCAATCATTGCTGTAACCAATAGGAAGTTTGGTTTAAATTATATATGGGACATAATAGTCCCACCCATTATTATGAGTGTGAAACTAACAAAATGGATCTGATGCACACCACTGTTTTGCAGCAACGCCTGACGTCCATTAAACAAACCAAAAGAAAGGCACAAGTTTTCAGCAAAAATTTAAACATTTAACTATACGCCTTTTTATTCACAGAAACAAGAGCAAGATTGACATAAGCAAGAGAAAATTCTTTACGTCGCCAAGCTAATTTCTTTTAATCTAGCTTAAGCAGACTTAATTACTATATGATTATATTGTACTATTACAGAAAAAAGGTGGATGAAAATATTTTAAGTGTGTAGAATTGAGTATTTGGAAAATGGAGGTAATGTCAGTTTCTGAATATTATTTGGGACCATTATGTAACTGAGGTTGAATAACAGCACTTAAATGTAGCCCACATGAAGATTAAACAGCAGAGTTGCATTTTTAGCTAGATTTTGACATGGACTCCTCTAAACAGACATATTTGACTGTAGGAAAGCACTGACCTGATTTAAAGCACTTCAAGATGAAAATAAATGAATAAAATGCATGAATATGTTTCTGTCTTGCACATGGCAGCTTTGGATTAATTAACTTCACAATGATGGGTTAGCGATGATGCTGTCAAAATTCACACTAACGGAGTGTGTGGGAGAATTAATGCAGCATTAAGGAATCCCGAGTATCAGTCAGGACGTTTGCACAACCTACTGTCCAAAATGAATATTTAAAATAAAAACACTAATGATTTTTATTTTATTAATTGATGAGTATTTTCGGAGTATATAAGTTAGGCTAGATGAATGTTGCTTTGTTTGGGGAAACATAGCGAAGTGTTAGCTGTTGTGTTAATTCTAACAAAACAAACAGTGCTGCTGAAGTTGGCCAGTGAGGCAGTGTGCAGACTGCTGTCTAATGAGCGTGTCCTATGGGAGTAATGCTCGGTGATTCTATACAACAAAGCAGGAGGGCGGGGTGAGGTAAAAAGGTGAAAGCAGCTCTGATATCAAAGGCAAGACGGCCGGCCACAATGGACAGGAAAGAAGCCCCTCCCTCACATCCACCCACCCACTCACAATCATCTGCTTTAAGAAACATGAAAAACTTTAGGCCCGAATCTGATGCCTGTATTTTCCCTTGGTGATGGAGATGGAGATGTTTCGTACGTGCAAAAAAACAAGGGATTAAAAAGGAACTCTATACAAAGAAGTTTTATATATTTAAGAGTTCTAGTTGCTGTTTGGCACATTTTATAAACGAAAAAGAATTAACTGTGCTGGATGAAAAAAAAATATTGGAAGCCATTTAAAGTTTTAAATTCATGTCGCGCGTGGCGTGTAAAAAGTGATGTCATTTTGACACGAATGAGGCTGGCATCACAGAACAGTGTTTCAGGCAGCAATATTTCAAACCAAAATGTCTGGCTGTCTGGAATACAAAGTAGGAAAATCAATTTTGCACCATAAACTGCATAGAGCAACAAAATAAACACCAACTGTATATGTGAAATGCAGTCCTTTGCCGGCCACAATGCTTGGCTTTGCTATTCGACCTGCAACATCCGCCCTTGAGCTCTCATTTTTGCCGCCTTCGAGTATGCAGCTGTCACTGTGTGCATCCTGCCCTTTGCAAATAAATCGCAAGGAACTCTAGTTGCGAAGGATGTGGTCTCTTGGCCTAAACATTACTAGCTTTGTTCGCCTGCGGTGGGTGGCTGGTGATGTGCTCTTGAATAGGAATTCCATTTGTTGGTACAGTAGAAAATTGGGTAATCAGTATAAGCTTTCAGAGCTGTTATCTAAGTAATGACACAGCAAGGGGATTCGGGAACCTGAAGCCCAAATCTCTTTAGTCTTTGTTTCCATGGTACCTTGCGTATCGACATCAGTATTTCAGGAAAAAAAAAACCCACCATGCATTGAAAGTCCCAAGAATTCACTGTAAGACCGCAGTTCATTTTGAGTTATCATAATGTATATTTGTATGTGTGTTTTTCACCATGCTTGATTCTACTTTGTAACTGCGACTACCTAAACATCAAATCCACTGTTAACTTAGTAAACACTGGCCCTTGTGTGAGAAAAGACAAACAGGCAAACAGTTTTTCTGAGGTCTTTCGCCACAGAGCATCAGTTTATGTAGTTGTACCTTCTAAAACGTTCTTACAAGAAAGATGATAAAATCAGTGTTTCAACCTCCTCAAAAATGGTCTATTCTACACAAGAAATAAGCTGCGTTCTCCATTCAAAGGGAGGATTTTCCCTGTGGCCTCATTTGCCGTTTCAACACAGTCCTGGCTGAGGAGCTCTGAGGAAGGCAAAGTACTGCTCTGGCTTCTCTAAATGGAAGCTGAGTCACCCTGATGAGTAAATATGCCCGGCCTGAGTGTGGTTATTCAGGTGCTGCAGAGAGAAGCCAAGGGAGGAGCTCCCTCCAAATATAGGTCCCTCCCTCTGGGCTGCATTGGGTGAAGTACAGTGACTAACTCCATACTTGTTGCTTTTCAAGGCCCTCAAAGCTTGGTCTGTTTATGATCTGGCATTGTGGCTGTAATGCAGAAGCCTTTCCCTTCTGGTCCACTAGGCCTTTAATTGCTTGTATGAAAAGAATGAAAACACTCACACTCAAAAGATTTTCACAAGTCATTCAACTTACTGACTCAATCTGAATTAATATTCACAATGGCTAAGCATTAAATAATCCATTGCTGTAAAACATTAGAATTGGAACAACTATAAGAATTGGAAATACTATAATCAATAATACTTGTTTAACACTTATATAACACGAATTTTTGTTATTTTTTTATTGCAACATACGTTAATTAGAAAAGCAATAACAACTAATGATATACATTGTATGGCGACGCTTAAATAGAACATACTAAGAGGTTTTGTCGTCATCTAGTGGTAAAAAGGAGAACGCACTTGTGGAAATTGTACAAATGCTGCCAACGCCTTGAACGACGATAAAAAATTGTAACTTTCTGCTCACCGAAACACCCGCTGCATTGTTTCAACGCAATAGAAATAGCCGAAAACAATAGCACACACGGACAGCCAGCTAAGTATTTCTAGAGAATTCCACAAGTTCAGTTTTAAACGTAATTACATCAGTAAGAAAAACACGAGCACCGTCAAGCGACCGGGACCCTCTGGCCCCGTTCACCTGGTATTAACATGCGTCCTGGGTGATCCGATCACAAGTGGACAGCGCTAAATATAGATGTGAGCGCACCGAAAACAGACTGAAGACGCATGGAGATCCCGATCGCCCAAACCACAGGCCCTATCCAACCAGGTGTGAACAGAGCCGGAGAATAAAGGATGCGTCCGCGGGCGCGGCGCGGCACGGGGCGGGGCGCAGGGTGCGCGCTTTTCCGGTGTCCAGGGTGGCGCGCACAGTCGCGCGCACCCTCCACCTCGCCTGTAACATCTTGTTAAAATTCCAGGAACTGCTGGAGTGGCGTGTGGGTTGGGCCGTGTTTGTCGTCCGATTTTGGACCCAAAAACTTCTTATTTCTTACTGCTGGCGGGTAGTTGCTGGAATTTGGAAGTTGTTTAACTATAAAGTAAGTACATACGCGTTGTCATGACTGTATTTCATGTGTATGTGCTGAGGCTTGTTGGTAAATAGTTTTCGTTTGCGTTTGACGCTGTTATTAAAGTCGCTATTCATCTCTATTTTGTTGTGTTTTTGTTTGTTTCTTGTTAACATTATTGTTACGAAGTAGATGCCGGAAACAAAAACATAAAATCCGTCTCTGTAAGGTTGTATCGGTCGATTTAGAGCCTGTGATACTGTTCTCTTCGGTGCACCATATAGATTCAATAAGGCGGAGAATATTCGCTTTGTTACTGTATTACTTTAACATTTACGTTTGTGTTAACTAATTTGATTATGCTATCATATCACTTATGTGTAGGCCTATATACAATTTATTATGTTTATTTTTTTTATGTTTTAGCTTGAAAAGAGCGGTTTATATGTAGGTAAAATTCAAATGATACACTTGTATTAAATCGTATCAAAGACATTATTCATTATGAAAATTGGAATCGCATCATAACTAATGGCTTGTGCTCTGTGACAGCATGAAAACTGTTTTAGTCTGAGAAAATGAGTTTATAAAAGGACAGGCTATTATTACTTAGTTGTGCAATAGGCCTAAGAGAGAAACTGGTGTGGCATGTGATTTAAAAAACCCACTTGTAGCCAGCGCATCGCATGGTCTGGTTTCCTTTTAGGCAAACGCTAAAAGGTGAGGGAGAAATGCCAAGGCGATACCGATCGGCGTTTTTTAGATAGCAACGTTAAGAGCCATGCTGCTGAATTATTAGCCCCAGAATTTTAAGCCCCGGCTTATGTTTCTCGTTGTTGCCTAGCCAGCGAAAGCAAAACATACGAAAGTTATGAAACGAGCTTGCAACTTTTGGTATGAATTATGAATTAAGTTGTGTGACAAACTAGCGAGGAGCAGGAGGTCACAGGGCTTTGACCTTGTGCCATAAACAGCTTGTGTTTTATGAAACGAACGTGCTGGTTCTTTTAAACTATAATGGTTCATATTAAGACTGATTTGTGGCTCGGTGGATAGCCGTCCTATGTGTGTGTAAATTGCACCTAGTGCATAATTGTGTATGTGTGTGTGGGTGCACGTTTGTGCTCCATGATGGATTGGCATCCCACCTAGACGGGTGTGCCCCTGCTTTGCGCCCTGTGCTGCCTGGGGTAGTTCCCAGGCAACACTAACCCAGACAAGCCGTTCAAAGTTGAATTGAGGGTTCATATCAAATGAGAACAGCCCTGTTTTATTTCAGCAGTGCAAAATTTCCATTTCCATCTTCTGCTTTGAGCTAGTTCATGATTAAAGACACTTTCTGCAGAATGTTTATTGGGAATTGAGTGTCGTTCCGTGGATGCAAAATATTTCTAAAGTTAACACAAAGAGATGGAACATTATTTAGCTAAAAATATGGAGGCAAAGCAACAGAATCTTCTGTTTTTGCCTCTGAGCAGGAAAGACGGGTTTACAACTATGGCTGACGTCACTGGTGATTAAGCTGGCCCTCCTTTAAAAAAGGAACTCCTTTAGACCTTGCTACCAAAAACTGGCGTATTTGAATTTCCAGTTCGGCTTGTGCTCGTCCACAGGACTGGGCATGGCCCTGGGGTGTGTTGATGTTAATGATGACATTTTGTGACAGAGATGTGCAACTTCAAGTACAAACAAAAACAATTTACCGTCAAAAAAAAAGTATCTTTATTGTCAGCCCAATACCAGCATACATTGAGATGAAATAGAATAATAAATTAGAATATAATTATGTAAGATGTAAACGTATAGATGGTAATGCATAAGAACAGAGGTGGATAGTTCAAGTCCAGTAAGTAAAAATCCAGATCGTTTTTGTTTCAACCAACCAGTTCAGTACACTGACTTTTTTTACTTAACTGATTGATTGAAGCAAAATCTTGGTCTGGACTATCCACCTCTGCATGAAGCAGTAAAATCTAGACAGTTAAACACCCAATTAAGTGGGTCAACTTTGAATATATGCATCTGTATGAGTGATTACTTTTTTGTTTTTTTCTTTTTTGCAGGTGTGCCAAAATCAAAATGTCACGCTCCGACTTCCCGCCCTCCTACGATGAGTCAAAAAATCCTCTTAATTCACATCAGGGAGGGAATGACTACCCGCCACCAAGATATGGACTACCAGAGTACGGGGGTCCGACTGCACCAGGAGGCTACCCCCCTGGGCCTCAATTTGGCCCCCAACCAGGATATCCTGGCATGTATCCCCCTGGAGGACAGCCAGCCCCAGGCAACCCTGGCCAAGGCTACCCTGGCCAAGGCTATCCCGGCCAAGGCTTTCCATCAATGCCTGTGATGCCTCCCATCATGCCTCCCGTGCTTCCTGTCAACCAGCCGGACTCAGGTGATGATTATACCACTAGCATTGTTGACTGTTGCCCTCTTGCAACGTTTCATGAGGTCGGCACTTAACATTCTGTTAAATTCTGTATTTCAGAGGTACTTGACCTGGGAAATGTTTTCTCCCTACACTTGGTTCACTTCTGTTTTTATTGCTGTAGTGCTGCTGCCGTTGTTGGGTCAAATGAATGCCCTTTATGCACTTTCATGCCAAGCAAGAAAGACAAATTAGGCAGAAGCAGGCTACATTCATTTGTTTTTCCGTCAAAGTAACAAAGTGCAGCATCGACTTGTACCTGGATTTTCATTTCATACATTTTATAGTACCAACCAGAGGTAGACGTGTAAATTATTAAGGGCTTTAACCTGCAGACATGAATCACTTTTGATTTTAGGACAGACCGTAATAGGTGTGGCGTAGAACGTAAGCTGAGGACTCGTCTGGCAGATGACCTAGGGCCTTCAGGGTGGCTGTTCTTAAATGACAAAGCTGCTAATGCGAATACAGTACTGATCAGGTACAGTTAATTTTCTAAATGTGTGCCTTAATGGATATTTAATTTTTTATTTATTTGAGATTATTTATTTTGATTTACTTCCAAGTAGGGCTGTCAAAATTAACGGGTTAACGCAGATTAATCCATCAACAAGATTAATCTGATTAAAATTTTTAACACAATTAACCCATCTGCTACGCAGAATGACTCAAAATCCCTGAAATGTCTCTGTCAACACATTTCGGGCAGTTTTGGTGCGTTCCATTTGCCCTCAGAACTCGTATTCCGATTCGGATTCCGAGTTTTGAAGCCGGAAGTGACAACATGCAAGCTCCCGTTTCTCTGAGATCTGAGAAATATCTCCGAGCAGCACAGAGGATCCCGAGTTCAGAATCCAAGATGGCTGCACCCTTTATCAACAGAAGGGAAAGTTGTAGTTTTATACTGTTTAAGCACTACTACTCATTTGTGGCTCATTAAATCGGTCGCACACACTATACCGTCCAACTTATCTGTGGACATGTTGCTACGGAGTTTTATACGTAAAGCACCACACGTATTGTGTTATCAACTGATATTGCTAACAATGGCAATTAACCGGGCTAGAATTGGATTTCATGATCAGTCGCATTATTTGTCGGATTTACGGTAGTTCGGGCTAATTGTAAGTGAACGAAAGACCATTTAAACTGAGGTACCTTCAATGTGATTAATATAGATAAAAAATGAATGATATTTAATCGAAATTAATCCACAGCAACCCTGCGATTAATCTGATTAAAAATTTTTATCGTTTGACAGCACTACTTCGAAGTCAATTATAGTTTATTAGTTGGTTGCAGCAGTATTGACAAGGATTTTTTAAGACAGTCATACTTTGTTCAGTAAACCACTGAGAAAGAAAAGGAAGCAATTTGTTTTGTTTCTTTTACCCCCGCTGTACCTAAATCGTACTGAACGGCAGTATGTACCGAACTGTGACTTCAAAAGCCTGGTATGTACCGAACTGTGACTTCAAAAGCCTGGTATGTACCGAACTGTGATTTTTGCGTACCATAACACTCATAATTGGTGCCATTGGAACAGCTGGGGGTGACAGATAAATGAATATGAATATGCCGTTTTGGGGATTCTCACACATTTAATTGGTCCTGATAGAGTGGTTCATGGCCATGGATTCATCACATGGGTCATACTGCAAAAGACTCCAGTGAATTGGAGATAAACGATCGTATTTGTATATCCAACTGTTCAAACTTCAAAGAGGAAAATGTGTAGATTCTGTAAGTGTCTAGTCAGATGTGTGACATCATGGAATTTAATGAGTCAGGAAGAGCAACAAACTCATTAACAGCAATCTGTTACCCCGGTGATCCAAAACAGACCTAATTTCAGTCTGGGATCATCTCCAGAAAGATCGTCACAGAAAAACGAACTTCTGTGGCACTTTCTCAGATGACTCGATTACGGAAAAGCAACACAAACCTCAATAAAGAGCCGCCCTGCATTTGTGAATGAGTCGACAGGATTGTTAATTACACCATAGCACTGGTAGGTTGCATTATTAGCCCGCAGTGATATTCCAGTATTGGCAGCTCGTGGGCTACTAAAGTGCTCTTGTTAAGGTTGATACTACTTAATATTACCACATGTGTTTGGTTGAAACCTCTTAATTGAGCAGCTGAAAATGTGATATGTTTTAGGCCTGTAATGGATGTAGGTAACACCTGGTGAGGATTTTGCAGACCAGTATTTGTATGGGCATGAAGCAGTCAGGATACTAATTATTATGGTGTTTTACCATGTAGGAGGCAATGAGGGATTTACGTCCTCTGGTGGCTGGGATGACATGTCAATCCGACACGTTTTCATCCGAAAAGTAAGTTACTTTTCCAGTGACATTTTATTACATTTAATGAATGATTCCTCAGTTTGGTTTTAAATACTGGGAAGTCCAAGGATGTATTGGCGTACCTGAGCAAAACCATAACTCATAAGGAACTGGTCATGCTTAATATACTGAAGTGAAAATGTGGTGTTTCCCCCCCCCCCCCCCCTTTCAAAATTGATTTCTGAGATTTCATTCATACAGCTGTAGGGTGACCTTCCACATCGATGAATCATTCTTGAAACCAGAGTCATGTGATGTGCAATTGCACTTCATGATATGTGTACAAAAGTGACTGATGTACACATCTGATTATGACGTGATTCTTTCTCATCAGTGCCAATCATGCAAAAAAGTTATGAGGAACTTCATATGTGTCCCCTCTGTATTTGTTCCGTGTTAATGGCAGGGGAATTGATTTCGTAAACCCTCAAGAATTCTGACATTATTTCTGGCCATACCCTTGTTGATGCATTTGGCTGCAACTTTCCATTGGAATTCTGCACCCGACACCAGATACTGTCCGGTTTGCCAAGACGCACCTGCCCCTCTCTTCACAGATACAACCTGTTGTATTTTTGTCAAGAATGGAAAGAATTCTAATAATATACAAAAAAATAAGCTGAGGGTCAACAGGTTTAAACCATGGTAGATGGAGAGCTGCAATTTTAAGCATTTCTTGACATGATTAAAAATTTTTTTTTAAAGCTTTCAATTTGGTCACCTATTTACACATCGATGCACAAAAAATGTCACTGCAGGAGAACATTTATTTTTTTAAATTGAGATATGGTGTATGCTCCTGTGTCTGGGTTTACGTGAGCACACCGTTAGTTACTAATATTCTTAAGTAATAATAATGTTGTGCGGTTTTGATATTCATGGGTTTCTATGCTTCTCTGTTGCCAACAGGTCTATCTTATTCTGGCATCCCAACTCCTGATCACAGTAGCCATCGTGGCCGTTTTCACTTTTGTGTGAGTCCTGTCAAACTGCCAGAATATTTGGTATCATGTCAAATAAAATATCTTATCCCAAAATGTGAAAATGTTTCGCATATTGATAATACAGGTTTTATAGTAGCCAGGGGGAGGTGGATCGTAACTAATGGGTCATAGCAATTTTCCAAAATTTGTCACAATTTCACCATAAAAATGTATTGTTTATGTCCTAAAATGCATTTTAACACAAATTTGTGTCCGGTTCCAATTCACAGGAATCCCGTCAAAAATTTTGTTGTGCAGTATCCAGGATTTTACTGGGCTTCATAGTAAGGATTTTTTTCCATTTTTTTTTTAAGAATGAATAGTCACTGTCTGTTTTCTTTATTTTTTAAACAAATATTTTACTTTTTGTGTAATTAATAGTCCCCATTCATTGCTGACTGAGATCATGATTGCAGGGAGATATGATGACACTGTACCTTCAAAAACAGTGTCATGGTCAGATGACCATGTATAGAATTCTTTCGTTTACAAACAGAAATGCCTGACGTGCCATGTTCATGTATGAGTCATAAGAACGTCTGATTAGGTATTTGGAGGCTTGTCTTTCTCATATCACTGGCATCTTGTTTTCACCAGTGCAGTGTACTTTGTCACTTACATTGTCCTCGTCTGCTGTAAAGGACCGAGGTAAGCCAATTGGTTTGCCTTTCAATTAACCAGTCTTCAGATTTCCCCACAAAGTATCAGACCTCGTTAAAATTCTCTGTTACACCTCGTTCCCTAGGCGGCGGTTTCCCTGGAACATACTGCTACTTGTCATTTTTGTAAGTATGGCTGAGGAAGGTGTTAAATGTATTGGGGGGGGTTCAGGGCAGGTTCTGGGTGACATTCTGCTGAGAAATCCCTCCAGAGTAGCCCAAAGCAAATTCCATCCACCCATCCATCACCACACACTTGTCAGGATCCGGGTCGCGGGGGTAGCAGCTTCAGGAGAGATCCCCAGCCACCTCTGCCAGCTCTTTGGGGGGGAGGGGTGCCGAGGCGTTCCCAGGCCAACCGAGAGATATAAAGCCATTTAGTTATATAAAAGACATTTGTCACACAGGGTATCTGCCTGCTAACTAACTAGCTGATGAAAAGTAGTGAAATATTAAAATGTCCATTTTATGCTCCCTAATCAAATGGTGCCCTATTCGCCCATGTCAGTGTTTCCCAACCCGGTCCTCAGGGCCCCCCAGTCGGTCCACGTCAGACAGCCAGCTCCCTGACACAGTCCACAAAAACATTTCCCACCCAGCCCTGTGACCTTATATTGGATAAGCAATGTGTGGCTCTGTGAGTTTGGGCCCATGATTGGAAAGTTACCGGTTCAAATGACATAGTAAATACATTTACAATAAATAATTACACATTGATATGACTAACACAAGCCACATTTTATAAGTACAACTGTACAATATAATTTAATTTTATTGAACTTGGTATGTTCAACTACCTTTTTCATCTGACCATTAGGGGGAGCAGTTGCATCCCAGAGTCAATTTGTTGTGCGTGGGGAGGTGTGCTGACTCTGGGTGGATTTCATCCCCAGCCCTGTGTGTGTGTAGTTTGTGGTCGCCCTGTGTTTAATGACTTCCTATTACAGTCCAAAAACATATGAATTGCAGTGTGTATTGCTCATAGTCTGTGATTTTTGTTTTGGAGTGTGTGCCATGTGATGGGCTGGCATCCTGTTCAGGGTGACCTCTGCCTTGCGCCCCAAGTTCCCCTAGGCTCCAGGCTCACAACAGTCTGATAACTGAATAAACAGTATGAAAAATAGATGAATGGAAAATTAACTCTTCTTTTTTTCCCAGACTCTCTCCATGTCATACATGACAGGAACTATTTCAAGGTTTGTGAGATGCACCACTTATCAATATTTCATTGCTTTTTTTTTGCCTAAATCATCTTGTGACAGTACAGCTGTATCAACTGTTTTATCTTTTGGTTTCATCTAAGCATTTAACTTTTTTCAGCTACTATGACACAAAATCTGTGTTTCTGGCCCTTGGAATAACGGCAGTTGTTTGCATTATCGTCACAATCTTCTGCTTCCAGACCAAGGTAAAAGCAACACACAGTCAAGGCGATCGAACAACAACAGCATGCGCAGCACTTGCGAATCTACAAGTTGTGTGTTAATTTGACTTTGAGGCACAATAAGCAAATTAATTTTGGTTTATAATGCAAAACATGTCAGCTTCATTCAGTATGCAGTGTCAAGCATTACGGATATGTGTATTCTGGGGCTGCATTAAAATGAAAAAAATATATGTTGTGAATTTTTGTATGATAAGTATTGTAGTAATTTATAAAGCAAAACATTTTTAGCCAAATATGATTTATCTACCAGTAATCTACTACGTTGGCAGTGTTGCCTATGGAATCAGATTTATGCCACTATTATCAAGCAAATCTTTTTAAACATCAACCAGAGAAAATAAATCTTGCTGAAGCAAAAAAAGTCATCTCAAAAGTAAAATTTACAACTTGCAAACAAATTATTGGTCTCTTGCTTTTTTGGTAGTGTGTCCTTTTGTATACAATTCCACCTTTCCCGTTTGTGCTGCTGGTTTTGTGAATACGTTGCCAGCTTTCTCGCTTGCGCTGCCTCATTTCTGCTTTTGAGCTGCCTGATATTTTTTTTTTTTTTTTTTTTTAATAAAAAAAAGAAAAAAAAATTTCCTTGAGGTTCTGGCACAGACCTCAAGTGGGTGGGTCTTTTCAGTGGTGCGTTCCCATTGGCTCATGGCTTTTGAGTGACAGCTCAGTCCCCTGGACATTGTTCAGTGCAGCAAACAAATCAGTAGCGGTAGAATGAGGCATTTATGGCAAGCCATTTTAACATTTAAACACACCCTTTTCTTACCTGTAATTGTATTCCAATTTAATGCAATTATCGATATGTAAAACTACAGTAGCACTAGTAAGAATGCAATTTTAGATATCTCATGCTCAGTTGTGCTAGTATGAATTCAGTTGAGGATATCTACAATTCAAATTATTACTAGTAAAAATACAGTTGCAGAAATCTACAAATTGTGGATATCTGCTGATAGTGATATCTGTAACTACATTACAGATATCTTAAACCGTTTTGCATTTTGAATATATAAAATGGACATTGTGACTAGTTATAGTTGAATTGTAGCCATCTAAAAAGAGACCTGTTACTAGTAAAAATGTAATTTCAAATATCTAGAATTTGCATCGGAGATATTTAAAATGGAATTGTTGCCCTCTCAAATAAAAACTGCAATACAGATGAATGGGAAAAATGTTATTCCTACTAGAAAGAACTGAATTACGGATGTCTCAAATGCTACTTTGTACTCATAAGAATTGAATTGGATCTGAAATGCCAGTTTGTACTAGTAAGAGAATAAGAATCACAATGCAGATATCTAAAATTATTTTCCTGCCTGCTTATTTAATGTTTAAACGACCACTTAAATTTAAGGATTTGAAGATATTATAAATTGATATTGGCTAGGAGAGTCTAGATCATGGATATCTTCAAATACAGTTTTTGCTAGTAAGAATTTGGATATCTTCATTGCATATTTTCATTACGGTTAGTAAAAATCCAATTCTTACTAGGAGAAATAGAATTCTGGATATCTGAAATACAATTGCAAATAGGAAAGGAGTGTGTTTTAAACATTAAAACGGCTTGCCTTAAATGCCTCATTCAGCCTCTGCTGATTTGCTCACTGCACTAAACAATGTCCAAGGGACTGAGCTGTCACTCAAAATTATTATCCAATGAGAACGCACCACTGAAAAAACCCACCCACTCGAGGTTTGTGCCTGAAATACAAGCAAAAAGTCAGGCAATGTGAGCAACAAAGCTGGCAACGTAATTGCAAAGCTGGCAGTGCAAATGAGAAAGTGTGTCCTTTTGTTTACAATTCCAGCTATCGAAAAAGCAAAAGAAAAATCATTTGTTTGCAAGTTGTATATTTTTCAGATTATTTTTTTCTTTTGCTTCAGTGAGTTCTTGTTTTTGGTTGATGTTAATGTCTCCATGAAATCCAAAATATTTCTGTGTAATTCAAAATACAACGGTAGACAAATGTCTTTTTGTGACCAATTCCTGCTCACTTTTCTTTTTGCAATGTGACAATTGTATATGCCTAAGATGCAGTATTGATATTAAGCTCACATATCGTGCAGGTTTAATATCTTTCACAATGACTAAGATGCTAAAATTCTGGATTTTCAGCAGGATTAAAAAAAATATTTTATACCCCCCCCACAATATTTGGCAAAAGGTTCCTTACTACATTGTGTTACAGATAAGTGAACAGTTTATAAATGTGACAAGATGGTTCCTGACTTCAAGGTGTCTTTGCTTAGGTGGACTTCACATCGTGTGGTGGTTTCTTCTGCGTCCTGGGTATGGTCGTCTTTGTCACCGGCATCATCACAGCCATTGTGCTGTCATTCAAATACGTAAGTTCTGCAAATACCCGACTGCTCGTAAAATACAAATTCAAGGTCAAGCAACGATAATGCCCATTTGAATTCACAAACAACTTACTTTACGAGAATGAGTAGGCTTTTTACCTTGACAAAATTTTATCTAAACATGAATTGAGAAGGGGAAGTTTTTCGTAAGGTTGTGTATAACCTTCTGTAAAGGCAGCAGCACTGTATGTAATGTGTGTGTGTCATCCTCCATCTCCTAGATTCCCTGGCTTCATATGCTGTACGCAGCAATAGGAGCCATCGCTTTCACCTTGGTGAGTCCTTCCTTTGTATCCCCTTGCATGGCAACATAGGGGTGCCTTCACTTGAACTGACACCTTTTGATGTTTTTCAGTTCTTGGCGTACCATACTCAGCTACTCCTAGGCAACCGCAAGCATTCCATCAGCCCAGAGGAATACGTGTATGGAGCTCTCTCCCTCTACTTAGACATTGTACAGATCTTCCTGTTCATCCTGCAGATCATTGGAGCATCTAGACGTTAAAGTTCCTGTTCATACTTAGTATGAAACTCGGTTGGCATAATCTATGACTTGTATGTTTAACATTAAAAAAAAAAAAAACTAACAATTTATAGCCAATATATACAGATTATGTAATACATAGATATGTACACTGTGTGTTGGTACCAAAGTTGGGCTATTTTCAGGTGTTAAAATATTCAGTTTTAGGTTCTTTGGTAATGTTATTTTGCGACCTGATAGCCAGTAAAGCACTTTCCTTATGATTTTTTTCAAAACATGGCTATTGGTTCAGTTTGTGTTTCTGTATGAAGTTGCTACTTTGAGTGAAATATTTGTATGTTCATTTTATACAAATACTGCACATGATTATGCACATGACTGAGCTGGCATGGTAAAAATTGGGTCGCGAAGCAAAAAGGTAGAGATCCACTGATGTATAGTTTTTTGCTGTGCCCTCAGAAATGTTGACATCATTTATTGCTGTCAAAATCTTTCAAGCATTTTGTCTTCTGCTTATATTGATAAATACTGACAAATCACTTTATGTATATTGTATGACACATTTCAGAAGTATACATGTAACAAAATATACTGTAACAGCTATTTTAAGACAGCCATTTGGACAGAATTTAGTTTGGTTATATGCAACCATTTAATAAACTGTACATTTTAATGAGAAATATAAAACAATTTTATACATAAAAATATGCAGTATATATATAAAATATGTATGATTTACCTTAATTATTATTATTACCTTTTATTATTATTGTTGTCGTTGTTTGACTATTAGGAAAGACAGCCTTGTTCTGGGAATAATAATTCTTTGTATTATTAAAATCATTTTGACAATTTTGTGGTACAACTTTTAATTTGTATTTGTTTTCTAGCGCTAATACTTGTTTTAAGACACCACAGTGGTTCCTGGTATATGATACATATTACTGTGGCCTCTGTCACTCCCGGGCCCCCAGCTGCCATCCCCTTCTCTCCCTAGAGCCTCGACCAGAGACAGACCAGGGGTGGGTGCGGCCCCGCGTCCCCCAAAGGCGTATCAAAAGATGGAGCTTGCCAGCATCCCCATGGCAACCAAGTTGTCCATGATCCTGGACACTGGACCGGCCTGGCCCATATCCTCTCCAGGCTACATAGGAAGACTCGTCCAAAAGAAATCCCAGATCCTCATCCCTAACTGGCAACCGCAGCACCCAGCCCATCACAACCTCGTTTCCAGTTTCAGCGCCCCAGCCTGATGAGTGCCCCGCCAGCATCACTAAGGGAACCTCTTCGTCCCAGGGCTCAAGTGAAGGATAAAAATGGGAAACGACGAAATCAGTGTGAGTTTGTCCAGGATAGTCTTAATCCTCTTTAAAAAGATATATGAAATGGCCGTATCTCCATCACAAGCTCAATGCCTTTAATATATTCTAAATGTATTAGACTGGTTTCTGATAAACGATTGACACTTCACGAAGGAAGCTCAAAAGTTAAGTTTGTGTACATGAGCCTTATTTGCAAGTAGTTTGTTGAGATGTCTGCTCCAACCGCTCGCTTCACTAAGGCTGTTTTTATTTTGTCAGCATCAATCGTGTGCTCATTGTGCATTCAGCAGCAGTTTTCCATGACAATGAAACCTGAGCGATTGAGGCACATCTGAGTCTAGTGATTTTTAACCTCTTGCATTATTCAGAAGACATAAGATACGAGGCAGTGCTAATGCGTTTGTATGGGACGGCATGTTGGGGAGAGGCTTGGTACAAATGTGCTATGTTTTCCTTGAGGTGGCTTGTACAATTACACCTGTACCTTAGAATGAGTTTTATTCCTCTTAAAGCAGCATTTCTCACTCCTGCTTCGAGCTGGGAGGGAGCAAAAAATATGGACTGTCTGACAGAGAGTTCAGAGGGAGCAAAAACACGGACTAACTGGGTCCCTGAGGACCGGATTGGGAAACACTGCCATAGATAGACATCTTACCTCAAAAGTCCCATGTATCAATAAAATTAAATTCCAAATCGATGAGTGTACATTCTAGCCCAACTGCTTTTAAATAACGGAGCTGATTATGTGTTCTATAATCAAAAGAGTTGTACTTCATTGCCTGCCTATCTGTGCGAGGGGAAATGGCACTTGTTGACCAAATTCCCGACATCTAGGCAATGAGATACTGTTATATATTACGGGTCTAGTCTGAGTAATTAATTAATTGAAGCACAACTGTAACTAACTTTCTTCTGCTGTATATAAGGGCTGGACTGAAATTTTTAAATAAAAATTTGTCTCTGGACATTTACCCAGACAGGCCCACAACACATACCGAAGATAAATTTTGCAGATCAGTGGGGGTCCCTAGTACCCCATCGGCCCACTGGCAAAATGCTCGCCTTGTCAGATGGCCAGCCCAGGCACGCTGTATACAACATTTTAGATTAGTGCTCCTTTATTAAATCTTGTTCATATTTCTGCCAGGATGGCCTGTATCTCCTTTTTTTTTTAAGGAATCCAGGGGTACATATTTGTCATTGTTGCACAGAAATATATTATGTGGCTTTTGATTTATCTGTTTGTCTACAGGGAAAGTGTAGAATGCCTGTGTTTGCTGTCATTCCGGATAAGATTAACACTGGCTGAAAAATGGCCCAGTTTGTGGTCATTGGTTACTCCTATTGGGAAGGTTAAAAGTGAAGCCGTATGGGCAGTAAGTGTATGAATTCAATGTGATGTATTGTTGCAGAGCTTTGGATATTTTCATAATAACCATTCTGATTCCACTGGGGTTCTTTCAGACTTACTCTTTAATGGCAAGACACTTAACATAGAATTTCCAGAGGGGGCAAAAAAAAACAAAAATCCCATTACTTAATAATGGCAAACGGGACATTATTTCCTACCCTTTGCTGAAGGCAATGAGGCAGAACTCCTGGAAAATTGTCCTGAATGGTTGTAATTGAAAACAAGTTGAAATGGATGTTTAATTATGTGGCAAAGAGGGTGGATTCACTGAAGAATTTTTATTAAAAAAATTTTGCATATGAAAATCAAACATGGTCTGTAGCATGTGACTGTGTGTACACGATGAGAGGAGGTGGTGTGACGTTATTTGTATGCTGGCTCGATGTTTATTCTGTTCGCTGCTGGTGAATTGATATATTTAACAAGTGGGGATTTGTGTGAGTGTCCAGAAGCAGATCAGAGGTAAGGACAATGAACAATGGCAGACATGGCGTGGTGATCATGAACTTGGAAGCAATGAGTGAACCTGATTTGCTAAGAACCTAGACTGCCAGACTGCTTTTTGTCATATGTAAATTATTCCGTATAAATGCCTTCTAGTATGATGTAATGGAGAAAAGAAAACTGTAAAAATGAGCAAACCACAGATGTTAGCCATTTGTTAATGGAGTCTGGGACCCTAGGCAACGTCAAACAAGCCAAAAGAGGAAAGAAAAAAAAAAAACAAGAAAACCTAGGCTGAAGCCAGAGTCACAGCAGGTACTATGGGCTGCAAGATACCAAATGCAGATTAACAACTGGAGAGAATGGGGAAAAACTAGAGCAAGCCCTGGGCAATGATGGCTGCCGTGTAGGAGAGGGTATCTTAGGCAAATGTATAAACAGGAACTGGGAGAGAACAGGAAGAGGGGAGGAAGGAAGGGACATGGGCCTGGGTAGTGCTGATTGGATGGCAGAGTGGACTGGAAGGATGTCAACTAACAAGGAAGGGAAGCAGATGACCTTATGTTGCCTACTATTGTATAATTACATTCCATAGTACACCTAATCTGTCATCATTACTGATAACACTAAGTCTTTTTCAAACAGTAGATTGCATGTTCAATTGTGACCTTGAAATGTTTTAGAGAATAAAAGACATGTTTGTTCTTATAGTTTGGATTCAAGACCAGGATCTTTTCCTGGGACTGAGAAACTGTGTTGTCAGACATTCAAACCTGAATGTGTCAATTCGACATTATGGTCCTAAAGGAGAATGTAATTGTTCCATTAGGGAGTAATGGTCACCCAGTTGATAAGCCCATTGAGGAAGAATGATGCAGCACCGAGTTATAATGGAAAAAGTTATCTTCACTCTTGTAATGAGCCAGCAACTGAATAGCTTTTTCAATTATGGTTCTCATTGTTAATGAGCCAATCCTACCATTCAGTTTCAGACTCCACTCCTCTGTATTTCTTCAAAATGCACCTGCAACAATAAAAACCATACATGACAAGGAGAACTTCAGAGTAACACCTCAGATTGTTAGCAAACGAGCTACATTGTAGACATAGCAAACTGCAGAGTCCCAAACGCTAAACGAAAACGGCACAGGTGTGCCAGCCTGCATAAATGGAATGATTGCAATGAACCGAAGCTCCAGTTAAGGTCTGTAAAATCCACTCAGCATCTAGTAAAAAAAAAAAAAAAAAAAAGATGTGCAGTGTTTTTCTATTAGATATGCCCAGAATTTGGTTCATCTCACAGTTGACTAGCTAGGAGTAAATTAATGACGGAATTAGATCAAGTAAAAGTAAGTTTGAAATTGAAACAATCGAATTTGATCTTATCCATTATACAAAAAAAGCTCAGGTGTTGCACATGATCAAACAGGCAAATTACATCTTAAGTTTGTGTCAGCCATTTGCCTTCTGCGTGTTTCTGTGGTCCGTCAACAGTATTATTGTTCATTATTCCCCCAGGGTTGGTAGACAGAACATGATAGATCAGGGCAGACATGACTGTGTGAGAAGCTCCATCTCAAACAGCAGGGGGCCCTCAGATACTGGACACGTTCCATCTTGCAGCCCTGAAGACCTAACAAGTAAGTATGACTGGAGCAAATTCAGTCATATTTGCAGAAACACTATCTAAATTACACATGCATCAAACTGTTCCAGATGTTCCCCCATCACCCCCTAAACTTAGGTAAATTTTACCTTAGGTTCTTTTAACTGTATTAATAATGTACATTACATTTATTTAGCAGAAGCTTTTATCCAAAGTGACATACAATTGAGAGGACAGGGTGAGACAGTTCTTAGAGGAATTAGAACATAAATTTACAAACAAGAGGAGGCCATTCGGCCCATCAAGCTCATTTGAGGAGAACCTAACTGATAGCTCAGAGTTGTCAATATCTTATCTAGCTCAGATTTAAAGGAACCCAGGGTTTTAGCTTGCGCTGCACTAGCAGGAAGACTATTCCATACTCC
>JAODLD010000001.1:46664091-46676820 GCA_026781065.1 Mormyrops boulengeri
AGGTCTTTCTCGTAATCAGCTACCTTTATTTCAGTGGAACCCATAAAATATCTGTACTTTTATATTTCTACTCCCTGTGTGGATTACCTTACGTTTATCTATGTTAAATTGGGGGTTAAGGGTCTCACTCAGGGGCCCAACAATGAAATCACAGAAAAAAATCCAAAACAAGACTTTAAAATTAATCCTAAATCCTGAATTTCCTCTTGCTTATTGCCCCACTCCCAGTAACACATCATCTAATCCTTAAAGCTTCTTTGGTTTGAAATATTTGAATATCTCATCCTTCCAAGAGTAGTGAAAACAGTTAAGAGCCATTATTTACAAATCATCAAAGTTATTAATGAGCTAACACATAAGCTCTCAAATCTAGGTCTTAAGCCTTCACACCCTTTTGACACAATCTTTAGACTGTTAAAAAAAATTGTGCAGCTCGGCAGTTAAGCAACTGGTATTTTCACACCAGTCGTCTGTTCCCAGTTGTGGAGCCTGCATAGAGTCCTTCCTGGGTTCCCCCTGGGTGTTTTAACTCCCCTCTGCACGATACAATGAAAAGTTGTTCAGCTGAACTGGTGATTAAAGAATTGTCCTTTGTGGCTGTTTTTGACTGTGTACTACTATGCACTGACTGTTTCCTGGGTTAGGAAGAAAAACAAAATGTTATGTGACATGGCATTTTGGTGTGTGAACACAGGAAGAAACCTACGTGGCCTTATATTGCGACATACAGCCGTGGAAAAAATTAAGAGACCACGGCAAAATTTTCAGTTTCACTCATTTCTCAATTTATGGGTATGAGCCTGTGTAAAATATATTTTTTGTAAATTCCAGCCTGGCTCTTCCCTGCTTCTCATTAATGAAGTGATTCTTCCATGCTTTATGGGTCTTCAGTCCTGCTTCTAGGAGCCTATTGTGAATTGCCCTAGCAGAAGTGCACTTCACACCACTTAAAGTTTCCTATTCTTTTTGAAGGTCACTTGAGGTCATCCTCCAATTCATGAGGCAATGCCAGATAAGTTCAGACAGTCTTCTCTGATATTAGAATGTTGCTTCTGCCCTCAACCTGTTTGGATTTTGGTTATTACTGGCGTCTCCTGCTTCACCTTGTTCTTGTACTGCTGTCTTAGAAACGTTGAGCCTGGAATCAGCCTGCCGAACAGTTTAGCTTTCTGCCAGCAGAACCAGGATTAAACCAGGATTTTTTTCAGAGCTATATACTGAAAAACTTTAAAACTGGTATGAAGCCATCGAGAATAACTTCTTCGTAACAATTACGTAATATTTTAAGAATTTTTATAAAGCTGTTCATATAGATACTCACCCGCATATCTTTCATGCGTAGTAAAGCGCACCTGTTATCTGAACTAGAGGTCTGCAACGGGGCGGGACGCCCGCGGGACGCGGCGCAAAAGCATGCGGCGCCGGTCTACATTTGAGAGGTTCTTGCGGGAGCGGGATTTAAAATCAGTCCCGCACAGACCTCTAATTGGAATAAACGCAGAGCCCCGCCACAAATTTCAATGTTTCCCTATATTTCTCTCATTTAGACTGTGAAATGTTTCTATTGAGACTGTTTAGATATTTTTAATTCAGGTCTGTAGCCTAGTTAGAAACGCTGTTGGTTGTATCTTTTTGTGGAAAACTGGTTAGCCAAATCTACCCTTATATAAAAGACATCTTTAATTCGCAGCCGGAGTCGTGCCCACATAACATAGCCTATCTTTAATAAATTCCTGTATGTCAGTTAGGCAACAAATAAATTTGGTACCTTATTTAATTTTTATAAGCCAAGATATTATAGCATTTAAAATGTGTCCGGTATTTTTGGCCCACCCTATACTCCACCAGCCTTGCTTGCGGGATTCAGCGGGCGGGAGCGGGTCGAAATATTACACATTTCTGCGGGAGCGGGATGAAAAATCAGTCCCGCGCAGACCTCTAATCTGAACATGCACGATTACAGCGCCCCCTTACAGTACAGAGGTAATTCAATTTAATATATGGCGCACGCATGCTGCATTAAATATATTGCCAGCAGGTGGCGATACAAACCAAACTACGATTTGGCTACTTTTTAAACAGGGTTGCCAAGTTTGATCAACCGGCTGGAGTGAGATTTTCAATTAGAAACAAGTGTTCATACACATTTACATGTACGTAACAGTTTTATTACCTTGTAAATAGTTTGAAGGGTTTTCAAAGTATCAAAACGCTTTTGATGTAGCTAATTTTAGTTTTATAATGAAATAATATAGATTTGTCGTAAGAATTCTTGGGCGTGCGTGCGAGTCTGAAAGCCAGTGTTACGTCAGATGCGTGAAAGTTGGTAACACTGTTTAAATGATTATTATTATTATTATTTTTACCTTAAGGTAAAACATATTATAAAATTGCCACAGTGTTTTAAGAACTTAATATGCAAGCAAAGAGTATACGAGCTGTTAAAACAGTTTATATGGTCACCATATCCGTATTCCTATGATTACGATAATGTAGCTCTGTTTGCAACTGCCAGATACTTAAGCTTAATAATGAACCGTAAAAAATTACCGGAAAACAAGGTAAAGATGTGCTTTACTTCGGCTGCAATCTTGCCGACCGATGGCTTGATGGAGTCTGAGGAGACGTTTTAGTGCAGAAAATTTTTGCTTACGCATTTCTTCTCTTAATAAATGTCTATTATAATCGACATGTGATCATGGTTTGAGCTTTACACTGCACGGGTAATTTATCGATTCATGAACACGAGTATAAATTTGCCGAAACAAAACTATATTAACAGCAACAGGTGTATTAATAAAATCCGTTATGCTCTTTGACCCTTTAACCACTAGATGGCAGCACACATTCAAATATAGTTCTCTAACTTTTTTGAATCTGGTCTTCAATAATATGACTAAGGACAATTTGTGACCAATGTCAAACAGCTTATGTAGTTTCAATAGACGAGATCCATGTTAATATATTTACCCATATGTTTGACACTGATTTTATTTTTAAGCAATACTGATGAAAATGTGAACGAATTTAACTACAACAAATATTTTGCGAACAAGAAAAACTAACGTTTCAGGACAGCGCTCACTTTGATCATTTAACTGCAGTTTCATTGATTATAATCCATATTAAACATACATTTTTTACCACCAAGTGGCGCTGTTGAATCGTTTTAATAGCAAGAGGCCTTATCACTTCTAATTTATTTTACTGTACCAAGATTGTATGTCAAATGTTTTTGTTACCGTCTTGTCTCGAAGTTTCCTCAAAACTTCGTTAAATCAAGGTGCTACTGTAAGAAGTGCTGTTGATGGGGAGTAACCAGCAGTAAGATGAAATACAACAAAGAGCATTATGTATTTACTGAGATGGAATGTCCCTGCTCATTTTGGATGACTAAGCTAAAAGC
Source organism: Mormyrops boulengeri (assembly GCA_026781065.1). Lineage (NCBI taxonomy): Eukaryota > Metazoa > Chordata > Actinopteri > Osteoglossiformes > Mormyridae > Mormyrops > Mormyrops boulengeri. The sequence continues at coordinate 46,667,498 of JAODLD010000001.1, forward strand.
AAGGCAGCATTAGATCTGGATCCAGCTCTGAACACAAGAATTACATAGAGTAGCATTAACTGTATTTTAGGCTTACCCACACAGATCTACAATTCTAGAAGAGTCATTATTATAACCCTTTAATTACCATTACCCTTACTTGATTGTGGGAATTAGTTGCGGAGGTAAAAACAAGAGCCACCATCAGCAATCAGAGCCATCTTGCTTGGTAGCTGCATAGTTAATAATGGGGGCAGAATCTTCTCTTTTTATACCTCGTACCTATTTAGAACTGTGGTTTGACCTCAAACTTGTGAGTCCTTCATTCTCCAAAACCGGAGCTGTACATATACAAAGGTTTATTGGAAGTTTCTTTTATGTCTTTCACGAATCCTGCAAGGATATGCGTAGCACTGGTAGTAAATGCTGTTTATAAAAGACAAAAAGAACGAATTATTCCAATGGAAATTAAAGAAATATAGGACAATCAAGTAAATATTTATTTTACGAGTTTTGGTGTTTGGAATGTGAAGCGACTGGGGAAAAATGTTGTCAGATCTCCAAGATCAAATAACAACAAAAGTGTAAGCACCAGCAAAAGGATCATTGTGTATCTCATGACACACATCATGATATTTCTGAAAAGCTATTTGTGATGTATCAATTTAGTAATTTTTCAAAGGATTCTCTTCCATTATTTATTTTCTGTAAGTATCAGTCCTAAAGTACCTTAACCCATAAATATGCAGCGTGAAGTATTTTTTAGGGAGTATGAAGAGCAGTATTTCGAAGGAACAGTGATGTGTTGAGCTCCAGCACTGAATTTTTGGACTTCACTAGGACTTTGTGATGGTATCAGACACATCCCAGGAAAGGCAGATACTGAAGAGTGAAATGCAAAAAATAATAAGCATGATATGATGCTACAGATGTCACTTTTAGAGGCTGTACACCTATAAAAACATCTTAAGGTTTATGGTGCTGTATTTCTTAAGCTTCAATGACTGGTATCTAACATCAAATGCATAGTAGGGGAGATGGATATAAGTTTTATGTATCACAGAGCTGGATATGATTTTTTAGGTGTGGATTTTCACAAAGCCCTTGCTATTGAAGATGTGTCTGGGATTCTGACACCCAAAGAACCATGGATGTAACACAACCTGGTTAGTAGACGTCTGACGGGCAAACAAGGTGTAAAACCCATAACTGCTGTGTCTGTAATGAGCCAAGATATTACACATTTCATATTACATAATCTGATGCAGGATTATATACAACAATAGCAGCATGCAGTCATGGTAATGGATGTCAGTGCTGGGACTTGCCTTTTGCCTTTGACATGGAAAACTGAATTTTGCAATGTTTTGGGAAACCTAGTTTTGACTTCCTTTTTTCTACTAAGTTGCAGTTCCACTTAAGAAGGACTGAAAAATCCCTCTATGCATTACGCCAATGATCTCTCAGAAATTAGTAAACAAAATTGAAAAAGTCCCTGACTGTATGACAGCTGAAGACAACTAGAGCTTCCTAACCCTGTCGTCCATATGCTGCAACCATCCTAGACCTCCCCCCCAACACGCGCAGAACCTCCCCAGATAGACCAGCTGACCAGAAGCTCATAACTCTGACTGCTGGATTCATTATGATGTTCTTCATTTCTTTTCTTGGTAAGATTTTACCTGAGGGGACACAAATACATAGTAATAACTCAGTTACTACTGAAGTATAAATCATGAACAAATCCTGAACAGATATAGTTTACTTATAAGATGTCATGATTCATTAATGATGAGCAAACATGAGATAAGTATTTTACTTGTATTATTCATCATTTGTTCCTTCAGTGGTTCCTTCAGCAGTTCATAAAGGTTTACATAAACAGCTATATTAATGATGAACAAACATGAGATCAGTTTGAAACTAACACTTAATTTGTGCTTAATTAATACATAAGTAATACTACACATTTTGTGTCCCCTCAAGTAAATTGTTACCATGTTCTTCATGCTAACTTAATAATTTAAGTCAAGTTAAAAGTTATAGACATGCATTTAATCTACAACGTGTTCTGCCCAAACCATTTCTGGAATATTTGGGGTTGGTCTAGCTGACATAATACTGCACCATTTTTATCAATAACGCTTTTTCTCATGCTAGTTAACTTAACTCTCATTTTTGGTTCTGTTATCTTCCACACTTTCTTTGAAGAAGCAGAGCCGTATCTCCTCAGACTGACAAATCATCTGAATGGCAATGACTAGACATCCTCCCCGATGCTGAACTTCCTGGGAGAGAAAGCAGGAGTGATTATAACCGAATAGCAAGCAAGACATTATGAAGAGGCTGCAGTTATTGTGGGATGTGCACATTCATTCACTGTAAAAGTAATTATCCTGCATTATCAATTAATATTCTAATAATGAAACTGAAATAAAAGATGTCTAGATGTAAAGCTCCGACAGAGAAGATAAAGGAAATAGAGGAAGAATGATGAAATTGGAATAAAAATGGTAATTATATCAGCAGATGTTCCAATAAAGGGCTTCTAATAATGTTTATATTAGAAATAGGAAGAAGAAGCTTCTGTTGTGTCAACATTACATGTTATATATTGATATAATAAATATACACTTGTACGTATGAAGGTAATTCACTTAAAGAGGATTTGTTACGTATATATCTTATGATTACCTCCTAACTGATAATATATTACCAGGATTTCGGGGATTTTCCAGTTCTAACTTGAGTTATACACAAAGATGTTCTGTACTTTCCATTGTAATCCTGGTTCGGCAGAGTCTGAGGGCTCAGAAGGGAGATGTGTACGACACCTTGTTTAACTGGTGTTCCGCCTCTTCCAGCTGCCGGTCTGCAGGTGGCATGAGGCTAATTGTATACCTCCACCACAAAGCCACCTGCCACTTTCGGCTTGGCATGGTGATACCACAGAAAAAATTCCCACGGGAAGCCGCTGGCTCTTAACTGAGAACACGAAATATGTTTCAGATACATCCCACTGTCTGTCAGGTTGTGACAGTTACGGTTTTACTCATGTTGGATTACTGACTGCAGCAAAAGTGGCTAAATTACATAACCACTGAAAAATGTTTTAAAAGTCATTTTCTATTGGATTGTCTTCTGGTCATTGGAATCTCAAACCAAGATCTGATGACCTGCAAACTACGGAAAGCCCAAACCAAATGAAACACTAGAGGTAACACTCATAATCTAAAGATCTGGTCCTGATTGCAGTTAATTCATTTTCGGAGAAGGTGTACAGAAGGTGGGACAATGGTTAGCACTGCTGCTGTACACTTCTGGTGTGGGAATAAAAAACCTAGATTCACTTTCCTTTCTCTAAATTCTACTCAGCACCAGGCATGAAGTAAATTTACCTGGCACAACTTAAGTAAGATAAAATTCCTTTTATTAAGACAGGGTGCACCCTGGCGTTAACAGCAAAGAAACAGAGAATCTCCATACCAAAGAAGTGAAGCCCTGAACTAAGAAAATACTCAGGTTTTATACATTTCTGCAACTCGCCTAAAAGGCAATCTTCTATCATATTGGTCAAAACTGGGGCTCTTGACCCAGTCACCCATCACCAGTCACCACCAGTTTGCACCCCACCTTTGCTAGCCCCTTACATGTCCCCATGTTAAACAATACTATGCAATCAAGCAAATTAAACTATCCATATCTCAACGTATATTTGGTCCATTAATCTATTTTCACTACAACACATTCATTAAACCATATGGTCGTCGAAATAGGTGAATATAGCAAACGCATTAGAACATAAGCCTGTTTGTCTCCTCTCGATATTTCTGATGCCTTTCCTGTTATCTTCCTCTGCAGCATTGAGCAGCCTATGTAGTTATGTCCTGTCCTGTCAGCCGAAGAGGTTCCGATTATCTTCTCAAACAGGCAGTTTCAGCTCCCGATTTCAGGGTCAGAACAAGACACGCACATGCACATTCTTCTTGCCTAAGGCACTGACAACAATCCCACTATGCACCTCTCCCGCGCCCTACAGGAACTTTCCTTCCACACTGGGACCAGGGTTCAAGTGTGAGTTTGCAAATTCTCTGGTTTTCCCTGACAGTCCAAAAACATGTTACTTGGAGTTGCCAAATTCCCTGTAGATGTGAATTATGTGTGTGTCCGGCGATGGGTTGGTGCCCTGTCCTGGGTTGTTCCCTGCCTTGCGCCTGTAGCTTCCAAACCCTTGTGACTCTGAATCGGACAAGCAGATACAGAAAATGGGTGGGGCACAAGTGTTGTGAGCTGTAAGGGACAGATTGCAATACTATATAAATACTTCCGTGTCAAAGGGCACTATATATGTGAGCGGTACAGTGGGTGACATTGTTGCCTCATACTTTAAGGATTATGGGTTTAAATCCCACCTGTCTGTGTGCAGTTTGTTGTCATAGTGTATGATAGTGAGTGTCAGCCCCGTGATGGACTGGTACCCATCCAGGGTCTACCCAAACCTGTACCCTAAGTTGCCTAGGATGGATGCTTTATGTGGCCATGGGGCAACAAATCTGATGGCCAGGCCTTATCTGAATGAAAGGGCTTGGTCCATTTGTGGTGCCAACTGTTAATACTTAGATCGGTGTTTCCCAATCTGATCTTTGGGGACCCAGAGACAGTCATGTTTTTGCTTGGGAGCTGGGAGGGAGCAAAATTGTGGACTGTCTGTTAGGGAGCTCTGAGGGAGCAAAAATGCGGACCGGCTATAGGTCTCTGAGGATGGAAAGGTACCTCGACGCTGATTATGCATCAAGATCCACATAATGTTAGCAAAAAGTGGTTTTTGACATTAGTTTGCAACAACATTGAAATTTCAGGATATAAGACTGAGAAGTGACCCAGGGACACTTTCAGCATGGACACCTTGATGTCTCCCTGTCACAGAGATACCCACCTGGGGGCTGCTGGCACCTGGGGCTGCTTCTTGCCCACAAGAAGCAGGTTCTGAAGCCACGGCGGTGGAACAAAGCATATTACTGTACAAACGTCACCATATGATCCCCGGACAAGAGGAGATCAGGGCTCCTAACTGGAAGCGCTACACACATGAGCGAATGGCCAACAGGAACAGACCTGTTACAACACGCTTCTCATTGCAAAAGCTAGAATGAAATGTCCAGAAATGGTGCAATTCATATATGTTATATGTGCAAAGTTTCTGTACTTGTCAGCAAGATACTGTAATGAACCATCCTTTGAAAAAAAAAATACTTAGCAACTAGGGGCTGTGCTTAATTGTGGGTGATTATAGGAAAACTCACCACTTAACATCTACAGATTTCATAATTCTTTTTAATTGCCTGTCTGTATTTTTATAACCCAAAAATGCATAGTCCTGCACAAACAACAACAGAAATGTGTCAGAATCCTGCTAACAAATGAATGGAGATGTAAAAAGCCAGTCATGCAATTATGGCTTTACAGGGCTAATAGGCGTTATTAGTTGTAACAGAAGTCCCATTTCTAATGAGCTGAAATCCAGCCTTTCTGATTAACCGGCAAATTATTGTCCCTTTGAAACAGCTGGTGAACGAACAAGCGTCGAGGTAGCTTGTACATCTGGTGCGCTGACAGGATCCCGCAGCCAAGATTAGTAGAACGTGTCCATATGGCTCCAGGATGTCAAATACAGCATGAAGATAAACCTATAGGCAGAATGTGAGCTGCTGCCTGGGAGCAGGATACAGGCAAGAATAATCTCAAAATCGCAGTGGCTGCTTCAGATACGATCTGGAGTTTAAATTAGTGAATCCAGAGCTACCTGAAGCTCCGAAAGAAGACATGTCGCCATGTGACATTTCTGCAGACAGTAGGCCTTCTGTTCTAACCAACCTGAGAAACGTCGCCATAACAACAACAAAACGTACGGCCATCCTCTCCCTGTCACACTAGCTGTCTGCGTCAGGTTCGGCTGTCTGCTCCCCACGGGGCCGGAGCTGGGATCGGGTGGGTAGCACTCGCCTCCAACTGGATGATGTCACTCAGTAGCTGGGCGTAGGTGTCATGCGTTGACGAGGCAACTAGGAGGAGACACTGAAGACTGGCAATTGGGAACTTCCTATGCAGTGCCGGGTTGTGGTGATCCTGGGTCCTAGGTAGACCCCAAGATATTAGGGTTCCAGACATACTAATTTAGAGACACCTGAAGAGCCTGTGGCCAAATAAAACCTAATTATAATGAAGGCCAAAATATTGAACTGAGGTCTTAGCCATGATCAGGGTTTTATTTTATAGATAAAATTAATATAAAACCAAATGTAAATAAGTTTCACTTGGTGGATGTTTCGGGATCACTATTCTATCACGTCTTTGTTTCTGCATATTCCAGTTAAAACTTGACACAATGTAAAGGAAATCTACTTGTTTGTATTTGGTGGAGTCTATAGAAAGACATGTTCCTGAGGGAGGCTGGGTTCCAGCAGACCGGCGGTCATTCCCGAGCAGCTTGCATGCACCTTCTTCCTTGCTCTGTGCCTCAGACATATTCCCAAAACTCGCCCGAGTCTTGAACTGAGGATCTCAGGAAATGTTTGTTTGACCTCTGTCTCCAAACCGGAGTGGTATCCTGGTTAAGCTAGGGGTCAGCAGCTAGGGGCCAGTGGTCTTTCGCTTTGCATACCGGACTAGCAGCATTTCATTTGACCCCAACCACAGGTCAGCTTCCTGCGCCTGTAAGATTCAGGCGTAAAAACGCAGGCTCCTCACAACGATCTTTTATTGGGCTCGATGAACACATGGGAACCATAAGAGAAGGGGGGGGTCATCCTGCCGACTATTCCATTATCCAGTTATTTCTATATGAACATTAATCCATCCATTCATCTTCCAAGTACCCGGTTGCTGTGAGTCTAGATTCCAGGAAGCACTAGACACATGGCAAGGAAACATTCTGGATGGGATACTAGTCCATCGCAGGGCTCATCCTCACAAACAGGGTCAGAGGGTTAATGGCCTGACCCTGTGCTTGGAATTGTGTGTGTACGTCTCAAAGGAGAGCAAGATAGGATACTAATAGGATTCAAAAGAAGCTTTACCGTGTACTTGTACTCAATCATACACCATGGGCAATGTTGAGACACTACTCATATAGCGTCATATATACTCACATACGTCTGGTCAGTGTCTGCCCAATGTACACAAGTTATGTTCAAACGATGTAATACTCAAGTCATTTGCTAATTGGCAAGACATCTATGCAAGGTCAGTTTTGAGTATTACATCGTTTAGACGTAACGTGCATCAAGCAGATGTGTGTGCTTTCAGGGTGACTTAACAACATGATCTTGGACTGGAGTACCTCCATACACATACAGCCAGTGGGGAGGGGATTCATACCCCCAGCCCTGGAGATGTGAAGCTCTAGTCCTACCCACTGAGCCCCTGTTCCACCACATTAGCATTAATGCAGAGAGTAATCAAAGTGTTCTGGTCTAACATCTGTTGTTACTTTGAAATTCCCCCAGATGTAGATACATATAATAATGATACTTTACTGGGCTTGTAAGCTTAGAAAATGTTGATCTGGGGCCTAATCAAAGTATAGAGGAAAAATAACTCTTCTGTTGCTGGCACCATGTTACTGGTTTCACAATCTGTTGCACAAAGTTCTCCAAATGATTTCTGAGTGTGAGCTCTTTATTTTTAACCCAGGGATCCCCTCTGGATTGCAGTCTGAGCTGCAGGTAATGAGTGAGATGGCCGCCTCTCCTGATCCTGGCACATCTGGTGTTTGTTATGCTACCCAGCAGAGCTCCATTTAAACAGAGCACTGTATCCCTGATGGGGAAAAAAAAGCGCTTTTGTCTTCATATGAAAAATGACTCTTTCCCTCCAAATGTATGAAAACGGAGCCGGCTTTGGGAGTGGGATTTTCTCACCATTGTTCACTCCCCCTGGCGAACAGGATGTCCCAGGGCTCACTCGCTCCCCCCGTAGGGCAAGGGGGACCATCTGCCCGCCCGCTCGGTTTGCTTGTCCGGGCCCGGGTGCAGGGCAGCTGCTGACGCAGAGCTGAGAGGCACCGTGACAGAGATCGCTCAGCTGTTTAACTCCCCCGTCCTCCACTACCCTTTAAACTCACCGACTCGCTGCACCTGTCAAAATACGCCTTCCTGTGTGTCGATAACGAGGCTGTGTCACTCAGTCATTTGACCCACTGAATGCGTCAGGTGTGAGTCATCGTTTGGTATCCACTGGCTCTAAAATGGTTCCTAAAATTGGCACTCACGTGCATCAAAAACTATTAATGACGCTAATATCTTTGATTTCCTAAAGCACTGTCTATACATATTCGTGAGGTTGTTCCCAGCTGGCATTGCTTGCAAAGTATTCTCCATCTTGTGCCCCATGCAGACTGGGGTAGGCTCCAGGCTCTCCTTGACCTTGTCCTGGGTAAGCAGTTGGAAAATGGACGGATAAATGTAGTTCAAGCAAAATAAAGACTAGACCAGAAATGCAGAACCACCAGACTGTGTTGATTTAAAACATTAATATGGAATATTTCTACTTATTTTTGGACTTGGACTGAAATATATGTATGTTTTTGTGCAATTTGTTGACACGCCATATGCAGGTTGTTGTGAACAGAGGTAGGCTTGCATTACTGAATATCTTGCTACATATCGTCTATTTCCAGATGGACTGAGCTCTGAGGTCAGGTGCATGAGCTAAAGACATTAACACATGGTAAACTAAACAAATGGACACATTTAACGGCTATTTGGTGACCCTCTCACCAGCAGAGGTTACGTAAGTGCTTTCATCTCAGTTAGCGGTTTTGCCTCTCCTGCAGCGACTTCTCCAGCGTGAAAATCCGGATGTTATTCCTCTATCAAGGACATCCTTTGTTGTAGAACTGAATGAATGACTAGACTAGGGGAGCGACTCCTGACATAGAAATTGCCCTGGAAGGAAGCTATTGCAATAGAGCCGAGAGCGCCAGTTTATTCATCATTGTGTTTTTATCTCCCACGAGTGAGTTCAGCGGGGTACGTGCTATGCGCTCGATTTTCGAATGCTGTCCGTTTTCTGTGGGACTTCGTGCCAGAGCCTGTCATGACAAGGGACAGACAGCATTATCTTTGCCAGTCAAGTCAAATCACATTATTGTCATTTTACATACATGAAATAAAATTACGATCCTGCAGAGCATCAGACAGCTAAAACAAAGAAGAGCTGAGCAATAAATAGTATAATAATAATAATAATGATAATAATAATAATAAAATACATAACAGTACACAATAATGACTTTGCACAAGTAAACAGTAGGTGCAGTTAGTGCATATAGACAGTACACAAAC